>PVKN010020496.1:0-15910 GCA_004027915.1 Capromys pilorides
ATTTGTTATTTGTATTTCTTTATCTGAGGAGTGTATATTCATCTCAGATGCTCATGTTTTTAATTTTTCTGTTTTTAAGAGAATAGAAAAATAATAGATATGGCATTAGAAATTAAACATTAAAAAAAGACAATAGGTATTCAATAATGGTTGTTATATTGCACATTGTTGTCTTCAATGTAGTTACTCCAATTATAAGATATATAGCATGTAAAACTTCTCAAAATAAAATTTTAAGCATTAACTACTACTACTATCAAACAACTGATAGGAATTAGTAATACAACTGGATCTTTAAATTTGAGAGATCTGGGCCAAGGTTACAGCTCAGCAGCATAAGCACCTGCCTGGCAAGCACAAGATTGATCTCTAGTATGGTAAAAAGAAAAATAATTTTAAAAAAGAAAAATTGAGAGGTCTGGTTTTCTTTTTAATCTCTTTATATATATTCTTGATAGTAATTCTTTGTGTGAGGAACAGTTGGCAAACATTTTTGCCTACATTGTGCACTGTCTCTTCATTCTGTTGGTGGTTTTTCTTGCTATAAAAAACCTTTTTATAGAAGTTAATACCCATATCAGGAAAACAGGGCATGCATAAATAAACATCTTAATGTTGAACCTCAAACATTTAGAAAAAGAAGAGTAGAACAAGCCCAAGCCTGCATGAGTGAGGAAATTATAAAGATCAGAGCAGAAATTAATGTATTGGAGACCAAGAAAACAACACAAAGAATCAATGAATCAAAGAGTTGGTTCTTTGAAAGAGTGAAAAAAATCAATAAACCCTTAGCCAACTTTATCAAAAAAGAAAATAATCAAATTCATGCAATTAGGAATGAAAAGGGCGAAATTACAACAGACCATGCAAAAATTTACAAGATTATCTATACTAAAATTGTTTTTTTAACTTTAAACTTTCACTATGATTTTCATCATCCCTTATATGTAGAAACACATGTAGCATGAAATGCACAAAAATATTCGCAGTGATCAGCTGCAGATAGCTGTGCATCTGTGGTAATGGGATGGCAAAGAGTTCATATTTTATTCTTTGTAGTTTATTTTTTTAGATTTTTCACATTGCCCCTACATTTAGCAAAAAGTAAATATTTTAAAAAGTATCCCCATAGAATGAAAAAATGGACTGTATAGTCTCTGATTTTGAAAAGTATGTGCTCCAATACAAACAAATAGAGCACAGGGAGTCTTGGGCTAGAATTTCCTCCTTCTATAAACTCTAGGCACCCAGTGACTGAGCACATGTGTTTCCATGGTCCTGAAACTTTCTTTGTGAGGGAAATTCACCCTTCATCCTCTTTGCATGGAACCAGCAGGATCTGTACTTAGCCTGGGTCTCGGGAGGGACTGAGACAAGCAAGTGCTGGAAGATGCTGTGGCCATGGGATGGGGAGGTTGGGACAGGCAGTGACCCTTGGGATGTACATTCTTTGGATCTGAGGGCTTACAAACCTTTCATGCACAAACCCTTTGTGGTCCCCACTGTGTTTGCATGGCATTAGGGAACCACATCACTGGAATGGGTGTGCTTAGTGTGGTCTCCCACTCAGTGTGAAGGCAGCACAGCTTGGGGGATGCCTAATATAGATGATCAGTTCTCTGTGTGTTTTTCATGCCCTGCTTTTTAAATGCTCAGGTTTTTGGTAGAGCTGCAGGTTTTATGGTCTCTCAGGAATGCTTATGCTTTTATCCTTACCAAGAATTGAGCTCATGTCCCCTCTAAGAATCTTCCTTTGGAAGAAGAGCCTCTGGCCCTTGTCACACCTGCTGTTTCTTTCTGTCAGTGCTGCATATCCGTAAGTCATACTGAGTCCTAGGGCTTGGTGCTTGTTTCAGAGGCTATGTCTGCTGTGATGATGATGAGGGGTCCGGCCAGAAGCATTTTCTGGGATCACTTGGCAGACCTCAGCAGCCCTAAGGAGAGAGGCATAGTGGGGCACCCCATAGTGGTGCCTGTGCAAGGGTGGCTTTTTTCTCTGTGAGCTGTGGGTTCATAACACAGCCCCAACCCAGGAATCTGAAGATCTCATGTTCCATCGCTATGACTTCATGGAGTGCTTATAATAAACTCATACAATTATTGTTTTCTGAGTTCTATTGAAGTATTTTCTTAGAAAGCAGTTATGAGCTTATGCTTCACAAGAGTATCATTTAATAATTTACTCTTGATCTATAAATGCTTTGAAATACACTCTATTTTAGGAAGGTATTGGCCTAGAGGTAACTTTGTAACCTTACTGTTTGAGCATATTTTCCCTGATGCTAGGATTTTCCAAATATGTAGTAGACACTGGTCCTCTTTCTCCTGCACTAAGGTGATCAGAGCTTGTAGAGCATTAATAAAATATATAAATATTCCTTAGAAGCATTGATTTTTTTGTACTATGAACAGATCATGCATTTTGGAAACCCATAACTGAAACTCAAGAATTCCTTTTCTGAAGTGTTTACAAGGTTTGAGAATGCACTGGACGATGATGAGCCTATATGGAATAACTACAGAGATGGTAACAGAACAGGAGAATTCTTGGAGAAGAGTAACACAGGCAGCTCTTGGCAAAGGCCAGGCAGGCCCTGGGTTAGTGCAGCCTGCTCCCGATAGCCTGGTCTCCACCTCCACTGTCTTCACACTGCTCCTCCCAGGCAGGATGCTCTTCTGGTGAGACTGAAGAAGCTAGTTGAAAGTCCTCTCTTTTGCAATGACCAGAGTCACCTTCCAAGTCCTGACCTCTGCTGATCATACAATATCTCATGCTCACAATGACATTCTGGAGAGGATAGCTCTTCAGTCTCTGGCACTCAGGAATTTCTAATTAGTGCAGAGTGATACTCCCTAAGCACAACTGGTAGGTGAGTATTTATGTGGTGTAATGGAGGTGCTTCATGCTGCTTGGGCATGGCAGGGGCCCAAGAGGGAGCTAGCTCTTCGAGGTGCAGTCCTGGGAGTCTCAACACTGAACTAGTTCCTACATTTACCCAGAGAAATCTGAACAGAAAATCAGGAGAGAGGGCGACATCACCACACAGAACTAAGGCCAGTGTGCTTCCCCTCAAAGAAAGAAATGTCAGATAGACTACCGCAGAGTTCAGATTTAAGGCATTTCATTTTATTTGACTAAAAGGAGCGAGGTTTTTCATCTTCATATTGGTTTACACTCTTGGCTTGTAGTTCATATTTAGAACATGGCACTGTCATTTCAAAGAGAAGTAGAAGTGCATAAAATCTAATCTCCCTCGCTATTGGCATCACATGTTTGTGTACTTGTACATTTTTAAATATGGAATTAGCTTCTTCCAAAATGCTGACTGGATGGGTAAGACAGACAGCTCTGTTCATTCCCAGGGCTATGGGAGGCCACAGCCACCTGTGGGCACCAGCGTAGGGATCTCAATGCATGCAGAGGAGAACAGTGACCGTGGGAAGCCTGCCTCACCCATAATGAAGAGCTGTCATTCTTGATGTTCATTCCTTCATAAAACTGTTCTTTGAGGAGGCACCCATCCTTCACCCATGCAAAGCCCTCTAGATACAGTTTTTTTTCCCCTTTAAAGTTCTACCCTTGTGACCCAGGCACGAAATGACTGCTTTGAGGTGTTGTATGTGGTAGGTGCAAGCATGTCCTCCTGAAGGAGCACTGATGTCACAAGAGCTCAGAATGTGACTTTATTTGAAGTGGGGTCATTGCAAAGCTAATTGACTTAGTTTGTAGGAAGTCCCACTTTGGTGGGGTGGGCCCTCACTGTAGTGCCTGGTGTCCTTGTAAGAGATGCAGAAGAGCACAGCCACTGGAAGGGTCACTTAGGGGTCTGTATGATGCTGCCACAAGCCAAAGGACATGCAGGGTTACCAAGGCAAGAAGAAGCCAGGAAGATGCTTTCTCCAGTGGCTATGGAGACCCTTCAGGCCTTCAAATGGTATGTTTGGCTAATCCCTGGCCTACAGAACAGCAAGGAGATAAATTCCCTGGTTTAAGCCACGCAGCCCATGGGGCCTGGTTGCTGCAGCCCAGGGAAGATAATACAAATGCCAACCTAAAAGATGAGGCCAAAGGCAAAGTACAAAACAAAAGCACCAGAAATCAACCCATCAAAGTCCATCCAGTTTCTGAGCATAAATTATGCAAATTTCCTGTTCATACCTGTCAGTGTGAAAGCCTAGGCTGTCATCTCTTGCTTGGCCATTATATATCCATATCTAAAAATGTTCCTGCTCAACAACTGATCGATGGGCTCCAGATTCTTTACTCCTGTGCAAGAAAAAAAAAGTAAAAATATAACATTTAGCTTGTAGCTGAATATGGAGATCTGGCTCAGCCTCTTCTGGGTAGCTCTGACAGCCATGTACAAGACACTGGGCAGCATCCTCACAGGGGCCTCAGAAGCAAAGCTCAGCTGAGAAACTTTTGCACCTCCCTCAGCCCCTCTCCAAGGATCCTTGAATGTGACAGGAGGCATAGTCCATGACGCACAGGAAACTGATGGGTTTAATGACAAGGTTATGTGACAATCCAAGAAGACAAATACCCACTGTTGGGCTCTGGCCACACAGGCTGTCTTCCACCCATGACATATTTGCCCTCATTCACTCTTTTTCCCTCATCTCTACACCTGCTCTCCTTTCCCCCTTCTCACAGCACCCCCTCAAGTTCTTTCTTCCACCATGCATCAGCTTTGAGTTTGGATGCATGGTGGTTTTGCATGACCAACAGTGCAGGCACAACGTGTTGGGGGATGCCTGTGAGGAGTGATGAGAAGAACTCATCTATCCAGGGATTGTGACAGGTCGTAACTTTTAACAAAACTTCAAGGTCTGCTTTGTCACCCTTTCCTTCCATCTGATTCAGCAGCAGTGAGATATCTGTTGGCCTTTGGTTGTTGTTTAGGCAGGGAGATGTTTCTCAGCTTGATTTTTTGCCTAAGTCATGTGGGGAGCTGGGAATGTGCTCAGTGTTGGAGTATTTGTCTAGTGTGCATCAGTCCTGGTATGTCAGTTTGAGATCGGGAAGCATGTTCTGCACCCCTTCACGATTCCCTCTGATTGATTCTCTGCTCCACTTCCTGGGCTGTCATGAACTAAGCAGCTTTGCTAAGCCAGGCCTTCTGCCATCATATTTTCTGCCTTGTAGCGGGCCGACCATGGACCGAACCCATGGGCAAAGTAAGCCTCTCCCCTTTTGAGTCCTGGGTGTTGGACATGATGTCTCAGCACAGAGAGAGCTGACTAGTTACACACCTGGCATGTGTGTGTCCCTGGGCTGAAAACTTGATTTGGGGAATTTAGTAAAGATATCTGGATAATAATAATAATGGTAAAGTCTCTATGATGAAAATTTGGTATTGATTTTGTATACTTTCATAGAGTATCTTCTGAATATGGGGGATATCTTTAGGCTTTTCCGCAAAGAAATTCTGTCCACACATTAGACAACTTTTGTTTTAGATGACTTTTTTATAACATTATCTTTTTTTCCTGGTCCTGATTTTTCTATTTCATTCCATGAAATATTAGTTACTTAAAAGGCTATTCTCTAATTAAAATTTAATATCAAGAAATGAAAGAGAGATGGCTCCAGTGCTAGACATTTATAATGACTTTATTATATCCTTGCTCAAATGACAAGTTGAAGCTTTCTCAGCATGACATGAGAATAATTTATCAGAAGTATCCAGCTGAGTAAAATGTACATTGGAGAAAACCCTTCTGCACTCTCTGGCAAGAAGAGAGTGAATTACCTTAAAACACTGAAGACTTCTGCTTTGTGATGTGGGGATATCCTACTTTTATTAAACACATGTTGAATTACACTGAAGGAAGGAGCACACAGAACTCATTGTCCCCCATCAATGTCTGAAGGTCACGGGATGGTTGTGTTGTGTACTGAGTCTACTGAGATTTACTAATAAAAGCAGGGTGTCTCAGTTACTCTTCTCTCATTGCTGGGACAAAATACCCAACACCCAAAATGAAGGAAAGGAAGGTTTATTTAGCTCACAGTTTGTGGAGGTTTCGGTCTATTCAAATCTGACTCCAAGGCAATCTGGCACATGGTAAAGGGCAATAGTTCATGGTGGTAGAATACAGCAAAACAGCAAGAGCAAAGGGAGTGACAGCAGCTCAGACAGCTAGCCAGCCTCTCTCTCCTCCTTACATTGTAATGCAGATTACCTACCCTAGAGCATTCACATCCATAATCCCAGCGTTGGATCAAGAATCAATCACAAAACTCCAGAAGCCACCCCATGACTACATGAGGCTTTCAGGGGATAGTTAGACACAAGCCATAATACGGGGATAAATAAATGTATTCTACATGGAATTTGTAAGCAGCTGCTGAATGGAAAAATGTGAGAAGATAAATACAGAGAATGAAACAGAAAAGCAAACTTGGCTTAGTCTGGAGCAGGGAATTCATAGTACTATACCCAGATTGTCATCAGAGTAGTTTCGAGGGGGTTGGACCCACTCTTCAAAGCATAAAGTTGACAATGCTTAAATTTTTTTATCGATCTCTTAAAAGAACACTGCTGACTCACCTGTGGAGAAAGGGAATTTTCAAATGGGCTGAATTCCCATGATTTTACTCTGAAGATTAAATAAAGTATCTCAGTTACTCTTCTCTCACTACTGGGAAAAATACCTGGACAGCCAAAATTAAGGAAAGAAAGTTGTGTTTAGTTCACAGTCAGTGGTAGTTTCACTCCATACTCAGCTGGCTCCAAGGCAGAGTGGCACATGGCAGAGAGCAACCTTTATGGCCAAGGCAGAGCAGAGAGCAAGCGCAGATGGGAGTAGCAGCAACAATGGCTACAGGGAGCAAGTCTGTCTCCCTTAAGTTGCAATCAGGCTAACTGCCCCAGACTGGGTATAGTACTCACACCCATAATCCCAATAGCACTTAAACCTATAATCCCAGTGGATTGTGAATTAATCACAAATTTTAGAAGTCTGCACCATGACTGCATGAGGCTTTGAGGGGACAACCAGACACAAACCATAACATAAAGAAAGAACATGTGAGCCTCGGATAAACTATCAAGCACAAGCCTGACTTCTCAGACAGGAAATAGATGCCTACCCAGTGAAGATGGGGTGAAATGGCATTTGTGGGTCAATATAGAAAAAGGACCAAAGAACTGCCTTCCTTTCAGGTCTGGATGCAGGGCCCCTGATGCTCCTCATGAGAGTGGCCAGGACTTCCACATCCCCAGCTCCTGGACCCCTCCCTCCTGAAGGCCACTTTGTCCAGGGCTCTGGGCACAGACTTTGAGGATATGCGTCACTGTCTTTAGTTGCTTAGGGCCCTGGCACAGCGATGGTGTGGTTTAGCCTGGTTCTGTCCACCCAATGGGTCCTTGTCCTTTTGTTCTTGTCCTCCTGAGAGCTCATTTTTCAGGTACAGGGCAGAGTCTGTTTCTAAAAGTTCACAATTCTTGTCTGCACTAGAGACTGGTCAGCTGCCAACTCACATCCTTAAAGAGAAGCCCAAAGAAACCAGCGAAGGTGCAAAAGGATAATTAGACTTGGAAGCCCAGTCAAGGACAAACAGTGTGACTCAAAGGAATGAAGCAGGGCTTTTTCAACATATTTCACCCTGACTTGCCATAGGAAATACAATGTGAAAATTACATTTTCCGTCCTTACTCAGTAGGTGTGCATACATACATGTGCACATGCATGATCCTCTGCACACTGCACTGAAACAAAACCTTCATACAACACTGAATCCTACTGCTCCATACATGCTGACATAGGCTATATGATTCTATTTTGCAAAACTAAAATTATAATTCATGAAATTGGTTTCCTAGCCCCTCGTGAGTTACACCCACAGTGTGGATAATCATCATCCCATAGCACTAAGAGGCTGCAGTGCAGGATCTACTTTCATCTATGTGGTCCCTGTTCATCCATTCTGTCCCTGGGGCAAAATATCATGTGCATGAGGCAGGCGGGCTCTGCAGTTAGTGTTCACTGCTCCACTGCCTGGCTCAGGTCTTAGAGCCACCTGGGTCACGGGTGAGAGCCAGCAAGCATCGTCCCATGGATTAAAGACTTCCTCTCCTCTTCCTTCCCTTCTATTTTTGCCCTGTTTTGAATATGTGGCTTTTCTAGTCAGCTTGAAACTACACAGCCAGAGCTGGAAGGGAGGCACAGCATGAAATACACATGCCCTTCTAGCCACAAAACACAGGATTCCATGGGGTTAAAAAATAAAGTCAGTGGAGCTCCACTAAATATTAGCAGGAGGCAGGCAGCAGACAGAGGACTGTATCTTTTTTGTCTGCATCTCTCTAAGGGTTGCTTTTAATTCTCCCAATGCCAAAATAATTCACTCCTGACAGCTGGTGCTGGCAGCACCGCCCCAGCAGGGACTACTCCCAAGCAGCACTGCTCCCCAACCCTGGGGTCCCCTGGTCCTCACCGCTTTCACCTCACCGGGGCACACAGGACACAGCTGCATCCCATCAGGTTCCCTTTCAGAACCAATGTCGCTCACGTACTGCCCCTGGAGCCAGCCCAGAGCGGCTCACCTCTGGGTGCTTTTGCCTGCTTCTCCTTCTCTCGTGTTCTAACTTCCTGACCCCGGTCTGGTAGGCACCGCGCCTCCCTGGGGACCCAGCCTTCTCCCCTGTGACTGCGGCTGCT
The DNA here is from genome assembly GCA_004027915.1 of Capromys pilorides. Taxonomy (NCBI): domain Eukaryota; kingdom Metazoa; phylum Chordata; class Mammalia; order Rodentia; family Capromyidae; genus Capromys; species Capromys pilorides. Next base: position 8,668 of record PVKN010020496.1, read on the forward strand.
GGCTCTAGCTTCCTTCCGTGATTCTTAATCTTCACTAGATGCGTTAATGCTCCTGAGGGCACCGGCCGCAGCTGATGGCGCTTCTGTCTCTTTCCTCCTCTCCAGCTGAAATATTTGCTTGGAGAGAGCTGGGCCCAAAGCTGTGCTGCTCACAATGTAAAGGAATAAACACAACTTACATTGCTTTTTATTTTAAAAAAGTCCTTAAAGTAATTCCTTTAAAAATCAAAACCTATTCTTTCCAAGGATTTATTCCTGTAAACAACTAGACATCTAACTAGAGTAGAGATTAATGACTGACTCCAATAGCAGCACAGGCAAGGATCTGATCATTAACAAACTAAACGGGGTAATTAGGTATACAGTCAGAATGCAGTGTGCAGGCTGAAATTAGCAGCGTATAATTGAGCCTCATTTAACTGCTGGAGGAGCTCACTGAGCGAATTTTATTTACATGAGAAAAATGTCTTCGTAAGATTGCTTTCAGGGAATTTAAACATATATATCCCGAATCACTCCTTATTTGTCAAACTCAGCCCAGGATGGCTGGTCTCTCCCTTAAGTCCCAGTACCATGGATGATGGGAACATCCTTATTCCTGGTCAGATGATCTCTGCCAGCAGCTCAAGGGCTTACGATCCACATCAGATGCCACGATTTCCTGGCTGTCTTGGTGTTTTGCTTTTTCCACACGAAGACCATGTTCTAACAAAGGATCGGGCAAGGTGATAGGTTAGGGCCCAGTGACCTCATTATGATGCTTTATTTTACCGATCCTATTTTTAGGGAAAAAAAAAATCAAAATTCATGATTTTTTTTTTTTAATTTATCCAAGCAGTCATTAAATTGCACTCTGTACAAGGTGTGAAAGGAACAGAAGATAGTGGAGGCCGACGGGAGGACAGCTCTGTCCCTGGAAGGGCACTTCCACCACCACACTCTGGGGTGAGAAACCAGGGTGTCCAGGGAGGCAGTGACCCCATGGGGGATTCAATCAATTGGCTGCAGTGACACGCAGGGGAGGGGGCTACACAGGCTCTGTGAGCACTGACAGTCTCCTTTCTGCTATTAGACATGCCAGGAAGTGCCTGCCTAGAAAGCGAGCAGGTTGGAAACCTCCATTGCTGCATCTGTGCCCATCCATGCCAGCCCAGGCCTCCGTTCCTCCATGCTATCATCACTTCTGACTTGTTCTGTGCTTCCCAGTTGACACAAGACACCCATTGAGTCACCTTGTAAATAAACCAGAACCACACACAGAGCACTCCAGTAGTCCTCACATAAGATAGCCCAGCGCACAGTGATGTGAAGCCAGACACCAACTCCTCTCATCCCTAATCCACTGCTCACATCAGAGGCTGCAATTAATGTTTCCATGGGTGCCTACAGGTCTGCAGCCCATCATTTACATATGCAAATGTTGCATATACATATGAACGTGCTCACTGTCTTGGGTACCTGACATCATCAGTTCTATAATTATTCTAGATATCAAGGAGGCTTTTACAAACTATTACCTACCTCACATACTAACTTTTAAATGACTGTAGGATCCAAATGTACTCTAATTTATTAAACTATTTGCCCCTTGGTTGATCTTCCAGTTGGTTTACAGTTTCTAAGTTTAGAGTTATTATGGATTTCTTTTTCTGTTTCTGTTTCTATTTTAGTTCATGTTGATTTAACTTTCCAACTAAAACTTGTGAGATATTCATTTGTGGGCTCTTCTTGCTTCTAATGCGTGGCACTTAGGACTTGGATGTTAGTGTCGTGCTCCAGTAGTCTCCAAACACTGTGATAGCACCTGCTCTGGAGAATGCTTTCCCGCATCGCACAGTAGGGCTGCCGGTACCAGGCGGTGGCACAGCTGCTAAAGATTTCATTCTGTTGTGCTGCCATTTGGCATCTGATTAGCACAACCATCTGCACTATTAATTACTATTAGTTCAGTTCAGATGGCAATAACAGGACTAAACAAAACACTTAAGAAACAATCCTAAGTGAAAAGTCGTTATACTTTTAAAATCTTGCAGAAAACAGTACAGTCACTATGGAAGATCTAGTACAGCTCTGCAATAAAAGCCAGAGGAAATAATGAAAGAATAATTAATACCAAAATCTAAAAAAAATCTCAAAATGCTCTAGTTTTTTTTAATGTATTTAGTACAAGGACTACAGAGTCTCACTACACTGATTGGACTCATAGTGGCCCTCCAAAGCACTGGGATTATAGGTGTACACCACCACACCCAGTCTCAATCTCCATCTCAGCATGCCCCAAGGGTGGGGCCAGCACAGCAGGCCAGGGATCAAATCCCAGTCCCTGTGTCTGCCTAAGCAGGTGCTTTAATCCATGGAGCTATCTGGCCAACTCTCAAAATGCTTTAGTTTTTGTGTAACAGTAATGTACAGTCCTTCTGAGAAGGAAATGTGTATCATTCATAAAGGAGTATTTTGAATAGTAAGAGACACATTTTAGCTTTCTTTTTACCCTGGAAAGAGATATTTTGAATCTAAGCAGTAATAGACTCCTGTGTCCAGCATCCACTTAACAAATAGTTTAGGATAATATGCCTACATACTGGTCAGTGGGCTCTTCCCTGGCTGATGGCCTCAATCCTGTATAGATTAATCTGTTTCCTGTCATAACAGCAAGAAAAAAATCAACAGTGCATTTACTTGTATAGAAAACACTTAATATTTTCCATTGACCTGCCATGGTTATATGGATTTATGAGGTAAAATGTGTCAGCTATGTATGTCTGTGTAGACACAGAGTGTGAAAAAGACCAAATCAAGTGGATCTTACCATCATCCCACTGGTCTTTTTTCTGGTAAGATATTTGAAATTTGTTCTCTTTTAGTTTGAACTGCGTATGAGTCACACAGTACATTCTTATCATTAGCCGTTGTCACCCTACTGAGCAGCCATCATGTGATTGTCAGGTGGTTAACACCTGTGTGTTAATCTGACCTACCAAGGGACAACAAAGATTTGCTCATCAGTTCTTTTTCCCAAATGAAAAAACCAAAGTTTAGAGATTTGAATGATTAACTGAGGTCATGTAGTATAAAGTGACCATGGCCGCTTGAGGGTTCTGATTCAGTGGACTCCAAAGCCTATGTTTCTTTCTTCCCTGTGGAGTAAACTCCCAGAGTAGGTGAGTTTTCTTTACTGAGACCATGGGAAAATCTTCAGATTCTGTGTATGAACAGGGAAAAATTAGCAAATAGACTGAACCAATAAAGTGACCATGGGTTAATTATTTATAGTTGTTATTTTTGCTGTCTCACGTTCCTGGACCCCAGGGCAATGCTGACCCAGAGCAGGTGCATCTCTCAAGCCTGTTTTCCTGTTAATGGGGAACATAACACTTTCCTGCACAAGCCCATTCTCTCTTCCTGAAGGTTACATGTGCCTGATTTCTCTACCTCTGATGTTAAAGTTGAAATTTTGTGCACCAGTGACCCATAGTTTAGCAGAATAGATTTCTAGAACTGCTATTACTTTAATCTCTGCCTTTGACTCAGTGGCCTAGAAAATGCAGAAAGGTAGCGGATCTGGCTGCAAAAGACATTGCCCTGTGCACGCCTCACCGCTCAGCATGGCAGAGAATCCTGAGGCTGCAGAACTTCTGCCCTGAGTGTTCCCAGCACCATGGTGGCAGACATCCTGTCTTCTGTGGTAGCTCTGTGTCTGCGTAGACACTCTCACCAGCCTTCCCCAGAATGAGGCAGTGTGTGCAGTCTCCTGTGTGCCTCACAGTGGGGACCCAAACACAGAAGCACTTGCTGCTGTTCAGACCTTCCGTGTTTTCGTGACAAAGCGAATGAGTGCAGTTCAGGAATATTTCTATTTCAAACACTGATAGTTTTCCAAGGAAAATAAAGTTATTCATAAAATTGAGAAGTCAAAGGATGTATGTGTGTGTGTGTGTGTGTGTGTGTGTGTGTGTGTGTGTGTATGTGTGTGAGAGAGAGAGAGGGGGGGGGAGAGAAAGAAAGAGATAGGGGGAAGGAGAGTGAGAGAGGGAGGGAGAAAGATTGTGTGTTTGTGTTTGATGCCAATACTATTCATTTTAACTTTTGCTTGTATGAACAAGACTTCATTTGCTGATCTGTTGAAGGATGTGAATGAACAAACATTAACTCCATCTGTCTCAAAAGCACCAGGGAACATAAGGCAGCAAGTGAGGTACAGTACAAGTTGGGGAGCAGTGAGGATGAGGCTTGGGTACCGGAGGCCTGAGATAGGTGGTGCTCAAATGTCTTCTCTGTACCTCTACTGTCCCCAGGAGCCCGGAACTCCTCTTGAGTTGAGGCTGCACCCTAGGGTCCCTCTTTTGCACCCTCTCCCAGGCAAAAGTTTCCTCTCTTCCCCTTGATTTCATGTTTTAAAGTGTTGATTACTGTGCAGAAACCTGGTCACCTACTTGGTCTCCTCTTCTCCATGGCTGAGAGCATCTCAGACATTTAAGGCAATAAAAGGCCCGAGTGCATGTGAAATGGTGTGTCTTAGTCTTATTTTCACAAGAAAGTAAGCAAAAACTTAAGTATTTTGGAAACAAATGGAGTGATTAAATGAAATGTGCCCATGAAAACAGCCCACTTAGGAGTCCCCAGGGAGGGCAGGGGGGGCAACTACTGTCCTGCACCCACATCCTCTCCCATCTTCCAGTGCTGATAAGCTGTTCACTCTCATGAAAATGCTCCACACTGGAAAGACGACATCAGTCACATTATCTCTTTATCCCCACATCTGTCTATCAAGCTATACTTTAAAGGAATTGGCAATTAAATCATTATATAAGCACGCAACTAACTGAAAGGCAAAAAAGTGTTTCTGTTAGATAGAAGGCATATTGCAGACTAAAGTGCCTGCATAGGCAGAGCACAGCACCTGGGGATCAAGGTTTGATCCCCAGGGTGTCATGCTGGCCTTGCCCCTGGGGTGCACTGAGATGAAGACTGAGACTGGGCATTGTGGTGCATGCCTGTAATCCCAGCACCTAGGAGGCTGTAAACAGTAGAATCACTACAAGTCCAATATAACTAGTGAGATCTTGAACACCCTGTAGAACCTGCACTAAATACAGAAAAAGAAAAAAAAAGACACATTGATAAGGAATTCTTGGAGTAACCAGACACATGACAAGTGGTAAAAGATATTTCGAGGTGAATTGAACCCTAGCTGCTGCACTCTGCCTAAGCAGGTGCTTTACTCTTCTGAGCTGTCAGGTTGGCCCTTGTAAAAGATATTTCTAATCGCTTTCTTTTGGGGGAAAGATAAAGCAGAATTATCTAAAATATGTAGTATTGAGAGACATTTTCAAATTGTTTAATATTTAGTATATTTATAGTGTAGCTTAAAATAAGGAGTCCATGGGGCTGGGGAGACAGCACCATGGCACAAGTGCCTGCCTGGCAAGTACAAGGTCGAGAGTTTGAACCCTAGTCCCACAAAAATAAATAAATAAATAAATAAAATAAGGAGCTCGATAGAATTGTCTAACAGTTTAAGAAATTGCTTAGAGCCACTTTATGCTATTTTAATGATTTATTTATATTCTTTGGAAAAGCTTACGCTAGATGGGCATTTGTTTTTAATGTCTATTTTACTCCTGTTTCTTTCTGAATTGCTCTCATCTTATAAAAGAAACTGTCTCAGTCATTTTTCCCAACACTGAGACATAGTAACCAACACCCTCAAGTCAAAGAAAAGGGTTACTTGGGCTCACAGTTCATGGTCAGTGGCTCCAAGGCAGGGTGACATGGCAAGAGGCCTGGTAGAGCAGACCTGTTCAGGGCAGGGAGGACAGAAAGCAGAGGGAGAGAAGAGAGGAGCTGGGAAAGGAGAGGCACAGCCCCAGGCCATCCCCCCATGTTGCACCTCTTCTCAGCAGATCCCCCTCCTAGCAGCAACTCAGCAACTCTGCCTTCTAAGGGCAGGAGGTTTTGGGAGCACTTTCAAATGTGAACTTTACAGAAGACATAAAGTATTTCTGCTGAGCTGCTGATTTCTGAAGAAGGTTTAGGATTGCAAGAAAAGACCAAGGGACATGGGGATTGTCTTCACACCTGAAATGCTGGAGACCTGAAATCAGCAAAGTCAAGACTACTGACAATTCTGGTTAAAATGAAACGTAGGAGTTGGAACTGGACGTAAGAACAAACAAACAAACAAACAAACAAAATCAAAGAAGTACTGTTTTCAGCACCTTCACCATTTTTCCTAGACACAAGCCCCATTGTCTCCCATGTGGATTCATGTCACTTGCACAAATGCCCTGGGGGCAGCAGGCTGTGGCTGGAGAGTGTTGGGTTGCCCCCTGAGAAGGTGAAACCAGTTGCTCTAAAGGCTGCTTTTATGCCTTCATTTGTTGTGTCCTAGAACTGTAATGAAATAGAGAAATATTATCTTTATACATTTCTGCTTTCAGATGGAAAACAAAACCCTCACACTTCTTAAAGCAGCACTGAGATTTGATCTGAATGTCCATCATTTCTGCACAAATGGAAATGTGCACACTAGGAAAACTTGTTCGGTGCTCTGGGTATAGGAGAAAGATCTGTGCATGGCTTTTTTTTCCTCCTTGTGAAACATTTTTATCCACTATTTTATCAATCACATTAAAATCAGTTATTATTTAATCCAGCAACTAGGTCCAGTATGTGAGTGAGACTGCCCTGGGCCTGCCAGAAACTCATTTGATGCAGCAACAAAGCCTGGTATGTGAGTGGAAATTCATCCATCAGACAGGCCCAGAGTAGAAAACTGCCACAGAACTCCCTGCGGAGACTAGAGATAAGACCCATCCAGCTGATCCAAGAGAAGAACATCTTGCCAGAGTGAAACAGCAGGTTAAATCCAAGGGCTGTAGCAGGAAGAAGTGGAGCTCAGCAGCCAGACTCAAGCCACATACACCTGGTCAAGTTTCGGCTTGGTAGATCCATATCTGGTGCTAAGGTAAAAACTCTACCAAAGCTCTACACCAAAGGTTAGAAGGCAGGGTTATACAAAATGACAAAGAGAAGGAGCAAAATGTGCTCTCAGGCCCCAAGCCCCCCAGAACAAATACAGGAGACAATAGCATAGAAGAAATTGGAAATCACACACCTGAAATCTCTGAAATAATAGTAGCTGAAGTAAAGAAACAACTGCAGAAAGGCATAGAGGAAATCAGATCAGAAACAATTTCTGAAATAATACCCATAATAAAAGAAGTGCTAAGTGTTTCTAAAG
>PVKN010020497.1:0-15913 GCA_004027915.1 Capromys pilorides
ATTCCTGTGACTTCAAGGCCAGCCAGAGCTGTGTATTGAGATCCTGCCTCAAAAGCAGGATGCCTGAGAGCAGGCCTTCCCCTGGCTGAGGTGAGAGTGCTCACCTTTGATGGAGGAATAGCTCTCCTATGTTGCTTTTCAAGCTGTAGATGGTTGCCTGGGAGTAGCCACAAGACAGTCTGTTTGTTCAGTGTTGTATGTTACGAGTCGGTGCCGAAAGAAACGAGAAGACCCGATGAAGGTAGCTCGGAGGACCCACTGAGATTTGTCCCTCAGTGAGCAAAGAACCCCAGAAGCAACTCAGCTTTATTTTGGCTAGTGAGCGTGATCTCGTGCATAGTCATTTTAGTAAAGGAGGACCATAGGCATAGTCACAAACGTGACCATGATCTCTGTTGACTTCTGCCTTTTCCTTATTACTTGGTTCATGCAGATGTTAACCATTAACATTCCAAGCAAGGGTGAAAGCAACAAACAGAGCCCACAGGTGAAGCTGCTATCTACCACCTGGAGTCCCAGCTTTCCGGGATTCCCCTATCCCAGCTTTCCGGGATCTTCAGTAACAGACCACAGCTGTCCCTCAGCTTTGTTCATTGCACTCCGTTTCTTGAAATGCTAATTAGGCTACAGTTCATCTTGTTCCCTTTGTGGAAACATAGTCTTTGTGGTCATACAAGTGGTGACTCGGTCAAGTCCAGAGGGTCCTAGGCCATGAAATGGCTCTCGGGCAGCTGGCCATACCCAGCTGGTGTTGCAGGCCATAAATACTCATTACCTCCCCTTGTTCAGCCAGGTGCCAGAGCTGAAGGTATGAAGGTGAAGTTCCTTCTTCACTTGCTAGCACGTACTCCAGGCTTGTTTCAAACAAACGAAACCATGTGTGCCTTAGGTTCTCTACCACTGGCCTATAGTCCTGCCACTCACTGTCCTTTCTTCCGTCTTGGCCTTTGACTATTGAAAAATTACTGATAGGTTCCGTGTTAGAATGCCAGCATTCTAGAATCCCCAGGAGACCTTACTGTTACGATAACTTGACGTATAGAAGCTCCCCTAGTTATCTCACCAGCTTGGGAGACCCAGTGATACTTGCCTCTTAATGTAATATTATAGGACAGCAACAAGTGTGCAAAGATTGGGAATTATGCCATAATAGGTTTTTGGTAGTTTTTTTTTTGGCTTTGGAAAATGAGTGGCATATATGGAGTTTCTAGCTTTCTCTTGATCATGCATTTCTTTTTACCAACCACTCATTCCTGCTAGGCTTTGGGTAAGAACTAAGCCTGTTCCATGACAGGAGTGGTTCAAAATGGTACTTTCCTATGTATTAGTAATTTAATTTGTTTTATTTTATTTTTTTGGTACTGGGAAGCAAATTTAGGACCTTGCTTTTTGCCAGGCAGGTGCTGTGCCACTGAGCTGTATATCCCCCAGCCCTAGCAGTTTAATTTTAATGCTTGAAATATGTTTCTTAAGTTCATAGAAAAAAATTCGAGGAAATACGTATTTTTTACTGATTGAATATATATGTTATTTACTCAGATCACATGACATGTGATTGGACAAAACTAGATTTTATATCTAGAAGGCTTTTCCTTAGGAATATGAAACAATGGTGAAAGGAGGATTTCTTCTTTTTTTCTCAATCTTTTATTCATTTATTTATTTATTTATTTGGTACAGGGCCTTGTTACGCAGCTTGGACTCATAGTGATACTCCTGTTTCAGCCTCCCCAGTACTGGGATTACGGGTGTGTGCCAACATGCCGTACCAGGGATCAAACTCAGTTCCTTGCTCTTGCCACGCAGGCACTTAGATTACTGAGCTTTCCTCAGGCCCTCAAAGGAGGTTATCTTACGTTTTTGTTTCTCCATTAAATTGTGCTTCTGAATTGACAACAATTTTCTTTCTTTTTTTTTTTTTTTTAATTTTTATTTATTTATTTGTTTGCTTGTTGTGTTTGTTTGTTTCTTTATTTGTTCATTTTGTGGCTGGCTCAGCCTGCCCTGGTGGTGGCGCTGGCGCAGCATGTGGTGCCAGGGATAGAACCGCAGTCCCCGCAGTTGCCTGAGCCCTCCTAAGCAGGCGCTTTAGACCACTGAACCATCCCGCTGGCCCCACAATTTTCTTTCAATCACCTACTTTTCTTTTTAATGGAAGTAATACATTTAATGGAAATATGGTGCATGTTTCGTAATAGATTGGAGCCAAATATTAAGATCATATACAAATTTTAGTAGAAAAAGATGGGTTATTATACTAAGCTTGAGTAAACACTGCTGTTTTGTAACTTGGAGATTATAATAGAAAATAATAAACTTCATCCAAAACATTTTTCATATTTTTGAAAAATAAAACGTTTAAATCAGATGAGCAGAGATGTTAGCATGTCTTCCCAATCAGGTTTTTCTGTCTGCATTCAGTTCCTAAAAAAAGAAAACGAGCCAGGCATGGTGGTGCACACCTGTAATTCCAGCACTTGGGAGCCTGAGACAGGAGGATCAGTGTAAGTTCAAGACCAGCAGGGGCTACAAAAGTGAGCTCAAGGCCAGCCTGAACTACATAGCGAGACCCTGTCTCAAAAAGACCAAAAAAAAAAAAAGAGAAAAAAAGAAAAAAAGAAAGAACAGGCATGCAAAAGATGGATTATTGCACTACCCCTTGTAGGTTTGGATTTGTAGTCTGTATTATCTGTGTCTATACAGCCCCCATGTGTAAACATATACACAGTGTTTATTTTATGTATGTGTATAATTTGTACTCAAATCCAGGTCTTCTGACTTGAAACCTGGATTAGATGGTTTCTGTATAGCCTTGCCATTGTTTTTATATCTTTATTCCTATGTTGGTAGAAGTAGAAGGACTTAGTGGTTTTCTGTCACATTTCAAACATACTTGAGAAAGAGGCACTGCCAGCAGGATAGTGCTTTCTCCTGCTGCAGCCTATCCATCCAGTCAAGGCTGCCTTTGGAGGAAGTGATAGGATTCTTCCATGCTGATTCATTCCTTCAGTATTGTTGTTATTTTGCTTTTGTTTTGTTTTTGAGACAGTGTTACTATGTAGTTCAGGCTAGCCTGGAAATTTTAGTGTTTTTTTGTTTTGTTTTTCTGTGGTATTGGGGATTGAACTCAGGACCTTGTGCTTGCCAGGCAAGCACTGAGCTATCTCCCCATAGCCTGGACCTTTTGACAGTTTTCTTGTCTTATCTTCCAAGTGTGGGATTGTAGGTGTGTATCTTATTTGTTGTCTTTTTGATACCTTTTATACTGGTTTGTTCTAGAAATCTTACTGTTAAATTAATTTTCCCTGTGTGGGAGCTTCTCATCTAAAGCTGCAAATGGACATTTTGTTTTCCACTTACTCACCTGCCATAGTGTTGAGTTCTTGACAGTGATTTCCTTCACCACCTTTGAAGCTTTTTGTTCTTTGACTTACATTTATTTCTTCAATTATATCTCTTAAGAGTGTACCCTTTGTCCTTCCTGATAAGCTGGGGCGTTGTTTCCTAGTGGGGATGCGTCATTGTCCCTCAGAGAACATGTGTAATAGCACTCCGTCGTGCATCACTGCAGCGGTTCATCATCTCCCCAGCAGTTCATCATTGCCTATGTCCAGTCTGTACGTAAATGTTGGCAGAGAGAATTTATCCTGTTGTTCTTGTGCCAACTCTAAATGACTGAGATTCCTGGCACTAAAATGTGAGTTGTCTGAAGGTAGAGATCTTGGTTTTGACTGCTGAAATTATCCAAACATCTCAGACAGTGACCTTAGGAAATACTAGCGAATGTAGTAGCAGTCACGAGGCAGTGTCCATTTGTCACAGGCGTATCAGCTGGTAGCACCTAACTAAACTCGTACAGTAGCAGCTGATGTTTTTTTCAACTCCAGGCTCCTGGTAGTATCAAGCTTCGTGCTGAATTAGTGATGCTAATACTCAGGATAAACTCAGGTAAGCATTCTAGTTGAGTCTGATGGTGTCAGTAGCATATTAAATTTTAAAGAATACTTAAATGTCCTTTAGGATAGTTACCCATTTATTTTTTACAGTATTGTATTTTGTTCTATAAATGCATATCTAGCAGACTCTCTTAGTTACTTTTTACTCATTGCTGGGACAAATACTCAAAATGAAGGAAGGAAAGGTTTATTTAGCTCAGAGTTGCTGGAGGTTTCAGTCCATACTCGGCTGGCCCAAGGCTGAGTGGAACAGGGCAGAGAGCATCCAGTTCACGGCGGCAGAACAGCAACAATATGGTGACAGAGGAAACCGAATAACCAGGGGAGCAGAGAGCAACAGCCTGAGTCTGTCTCTCTGTCTCTCTTTTTTTTTTTTTTATGAGCAGAATAGATTTATTGAGGGAAAGAAAGCTCCTGTCCAAGAGAGGGACAGGAGGGGAGTCCTAAGTGAGTGTCCCCCTCTCTGTGTCTTTATATTACATTCAGACTCTCTGCCTCAGCCTATCTGCCTTAGGCCACACCCATAATCCCAGAAGGACTCAGACCCATAATCTCATCCAGTACTAAAACACATAATCCCAGTCGATCATGAATCAAGTCTCAAACTCTAGTAGTCCCCGCCCCATGATTGCCTGAGGCTTTGGAGGGACAACTAGACATAAACCATAACACAGACATACTGAAAAACATATGCATCAGTTCTTCTCATGTTACCATCGTATAAACAACTCATATAGATGCATCTGGTTGTAAAGAGAGCCAGAAAAAGTAGATTGGACAGGGTCCCTCGCTCCCATCTACATCTTGACACCACGTGGGGGGAGAATGGGTTTCTGGTGAACAGGTAGCCAGCTTTGCCACAGGACAGGCAGGCAACAATCCAGTAACTAAAACTAATCCAGTAATTAAACAAGTTAAGACCTCTGTGTGGAAATACAGTGATTGTATAAACATGACTAGTGTTTATTTGAAAGTATGAACTAAGGTTTTTTGTTTTGTTCACTTTTGTGGTATAGGAAGGAATTATACCCAAGTCTTTTACACTAAGCTACTTTTCCATTCCTTTTTATTTTTAAATTTGTGGCTGCCTCACTTAGTTGCTAAATTACCCAGGCTGGACTGGAATTTGTGATTCTCCTGCCTCAGCCTCACGGAGTGCTGGGATTTTAAATATATGCCAGAGTAACTGCATAAAACTAATTCAGGCTTCAGTATTGGTATAGAAACAAACTAGTTATGAGGGAAAACTTCACACACCCTGACATCTTCTGGAAGTTTGGTTTTAAATCATAGCATATGGTTTATCTAATCTTGTATCTTAGGTGGTAAAGGAGTCTGTAAAGATATTTGCTACTTTAAACTTTTTTAAAAAATGGAATTGTATGTATGTATGTTATGGCCAGCTCAGCCTGCCCTGGAGTGGGGCTGGTGCAGCATATGGTGCCAGGGATTGAACTTCGGTTCCTGTGGCTGCTTAAGCTTGCCTGAGCAGGTGCTTTAGACTGCTGAGCTATCCTGCTGGTTCCTGCTATTTTGTACTTAATTAGAACCAACAGAAAAAGAAGCTAGTGATATAGTACGAAGTTTCAAAAGAAGTTTTAGAGATAGGGACCGTAAATGAGAGTAATTCTCAATTTTAAAATGTATGCTCTTGGTTTCAGGGAGATAGCTCAGTGATCTAAGCGCCTGCCTGGCAAGCACAAGGACCTCTCAGTTCAGTCCCCGGTACTGCATGCTATTTTGGGCTAGACACTGTGCTGGCCCAAAACCGAGAGTGGTGATGCACTTCTATAGTCCCAGTACTGGGGGTCTGAGACAAGAGGATCACTGTGAGTCTGAGCTGTGTAGTGAGATCATGTATCAAATAAATAAATATTTTTAAAATGTGTGCTTTAGACCAGTTATGGCTAACCTTTTAAAGACTGAGTGCCAGACTACAACCCAAATTCACTTGTTTATCTCAAAGGACCAACACTGCAGTTAAACATGAATACTGAGGTTTTTTTTTTTTTTTTTTTTTTGAGACAGCATCTTGCTTTGTAAAACAGACTGGCTTTGAATCCCCTATATAACTAACTCATGATGGCTTCAAACTTGTGGCAGTCTTCTTGCCTCAGCCTCTGGAGTGCTAGGATTATAGGCCACCATGCTTAGTGAATATTGAGGTTTTAGTTTAGAAAACAACTCTAACATCTTTTGAAATTGTGATTCCTAGTAGGAAATTTTTTGTGAGTTTCCTTTCCAAAAATTTATCATCTAATCATATGAGTTGGCTGGGTGTGGTGGTGCACACTGTAATCCCAGCACTTGGGAGGCTGAGACAGGAGGATCAGTGCAAGTTCAAGACCAGCCAGGGCTACAAAAGTGAGCTCAAGGTCAGTCTGAACTGCATACTGAGACCCTGTCGGAGTCCCTTCCTGGTTCTCATCCTGGACCAAGAAGTCTAAATTTATATTCCTAACAACCCGTTAGTGGAATTCCACCAAGTTAATTCCAATCTACCACTCCCAACGTAACCCAAAGCAATAACAAAGACACTAAAACATATTTATACAATTAATGGGGAGCCAAGGGGCCCTAGGTCCAATCATGAAAGCAGCTTCTGGATCCAAGAGAGCAACCCAGGGCTGCACTTGGGCTTTATTCATTGGAGAAGGGGGAGTGGCTTGCGAAAGGGAATTTTGAGAAGGTGAGCTCTGAAGGAAATTGTGGGAAGAAGGTGAGCTGTGAGCTGGGCTAGGTAGGAGGCCTGCATTCACCTCCGCCATATTTAGAGAATTTGCATAATGCTATTGAGATAGCATCTAATATTTTGGGGGTCTGGTGCTTCAGCTCTGACGTGTAATCTTTCATGCCCCAGGAAGTCATAGCCTCTATCTGGAGGCTTGCTCCCAGCTGACACCATGGAGCAGTGGCTCTTTGTCCTGTTATCAGGGAAACACGTATGCCATCTTCAAAAATTACCACCAGCACCTCAGCTAGACCAATAAGGCTAATTGAGATTTTGGGGTTCTGGTGCTTTAGCTCTGACGTGTAATCTTTCATGCCCCAGGAAGTCATAGCCTCTATCTCGAGGCTCGATCCCAGCTGACACCGTGGAGCATTGGCTCTTCATCCTGTTATCAGGGAAACACGCGTGCCATCTTCAAAAATTACCATCAGCACCTCGGCTAGACTATTACACACTGCTTAAGGCCAATTGAAAGGATAATGAGAAGTCCTAGCCACGAGGGAATAGGGTCAGGCTCAGTCAAAATGGAGACAGTCACTTTTCTTTTAAGGAGAGCTGCTCAGGTGGTCCTCCACAAGACCCTGTCTCAAAAAAGACAAAAAAAAAATCATATGAGTTCATTTTTCCATACATACCTATTCATAATGTTAATTATTTAGCTTCATTTAGGAAAGGTGAGTATTTTTATAATCATGGATCTTAACATCTAAAAATAAGTAATGTATTTCCAATTTGTTGAGGTTATCCTTATATCCCACAGTTTCATTTTCTTGAGAGACTGATTCACCTGCTTTGTTACTTCTTCCATTAACCACTTCAGAGAGTCTAGGTGACTGGCTTTTGAATTGTTATACTTTGCTCCGTGAGTTTGCTTTTGGTAAATTTAAGTCTGGGGTTGCATCTTTTTTTTTTTTTGGTCTTTTTGAAACAGTCTCACTATGTTGTTCAGGCTGGCTTTTTTTTTTTTTCTCTTTGTATTTATTACAGGATCTCATCTCTTTACACAAATTGGGTAAATTGGATTTGTAGTGATTCTCTTGTTTTCAGTCCCCCAAATGCTTGGATTACAGGTGTGTGCTCGGTCACCTCTCAGCATGCCCTGGGGGCAGGGCCAGCACTGCCTGCCAGGGAACAAATCCTGCCGCTGTACTCTGCCTAAGCAGACAGTTTGTTTCTCTGAGCTATCTGGCCAGCCCTACTAGGCTGGTGTTGAACTCATTTGTAGCCCAGCCTGGCCTCAGACTTGGAATGATCCTCCTATCTCAGCCTCCCAAGTACTAGGATTACAGTAGTCCCTCACTGTTTTGCGGTTTTCAAAAAATATTAATCTAAATTATTTATCACTGAAAAAATAATTATCACTGATTTTTCACTATGTCATGGAATTTTGCAGTACCATATAGTATAAATATGTTGTTGAAATTACATAGGTTATGAGTTCCGAAGTGGGAATGGTTTATAAAGCCTAAAAATATATATCAATACTAAAATAAATATAATGTTGCCACTTTGCTGATGTTCACTTACTGTGGGGAGGTGTCCAGAATGTAATCTCTAATAAACGGGCACCACGGTACAGGCAAGTGCCCCCACGCCCAGTTTGGGATTGGATCTTGCTTCCTTGTCTTTTCATTTTCTTTTTACTTTTAGAGCAGTATTTGGGCACCTTTAACCATATGAACGAGATTTGTGGCCGGAGAAATAACAAAACCACCACCAAAAAACCTAAAATAACATCAACAACCAAAAAAGAAAAAAACTCTAGAAAAATGTTCACACTCATATAAAGACAAAAACAAGATGGAAAAAAAAAAAAAATTCCACTCAGGGCATGTCTCTGCTGTCACTGGTAGACTGAGCAAATAGGCCAAGTCCAAGTTGATTAACTCCAGCAAGTCAGCTATGGATTTATAGCAGGGTACTGGATAGTCCCAGCAAGCCTGCGCTTTTAATTCTGGTTCAGGCTAGTTTCTGATTATGAAGCAAGAACCCGATTTGTTCAGCATGCAGTGCTCTGTGTGCCCCCTGTGAGCTTCACTCAGCTCCCTGCTCTCTTAATTCCGCTCCTTGACCTCCTTGGCTTGAAGTTGGTTCCACTGCATCCCAACCCTGGAAGCTGCTAGATGGAGCCAATTCGTCCATGAGTGGGTTAATCCATTCATGACCTACTCATCTCTGAAAGATCTCACCTGGTCCTTCTTATCTCTTAATAGCTCAGAATTGGGATTAAAATTTCTTTTTTAATTAATTAATTTGTTTTTTATATTATGGCAGGCTCTGCCTGCCCTGGGGGTGGGGCTGGTGCAGCATGTGGTGCCGGGGATGGAACCATAGTTCCTGTGGCTTCCTAAGCTTGCCTAAGCAGGTGCTTTAGACCGCTGAGCCACCTCATCGGCCCCTAAAATTTTAATACGAGTTTTGGTGGGAATATGCAAACCATTGTAGGTGTTAGAGGGAATTATACTAGCAGAGTGAATATTGCTGATATACTGATTTTACAATACCAAAAAGTACATCCTGGTGTATCCGGGACCCATTATAAAAAATAGGTTTTGTTAAATGTGTTTTGTACAGAGTCTCACTACCAGCTTGGACTCATAGTGATCCTCCTGTTACAGCTTCCCCAGCGCCGGGATTACAGGCATGTGCCACTACCCTGGAACTTGGCAGGCACTCAGTGGGCCCCAGAGTGGGGCCAGGCCAGGCTGCATGGCATGTGGTGCTGGGAATTAAAAAGGATTTTTTAAGAGTGAAGAGGAATCAGGGTACTGTGGAGCAGATCTATAATTCCATTATTTGGGAGTTTGAGGCAAGAGGATTACGAGTTTGAGAGCAACCTGGGCAATTTATTAAGAAACTGTCTCCAAATAATAAACAGGCCTGGAGGTGTAGCCCCGTAGTAGATTGCCTGACTTCAGTCCCCAAGAGGCAAGGAAAGAAATGATGTTACTGTTTTAAATATAGAGGAAGGTGCCAAAGAGCCAAGGAATTCAGGCAGTGCCTGGAACCTAGAAGGCAAGTAAACTCTCAGGAAATGCAGTCCTGCTGATGCCTTGATTTAAGCCCAGAGACCCACTTAGATTTCTGAACTTTACGTTGAATATATTTGTATTGGTTTAAGTCAGCAAGTTGTGCTAGATTGTTGTAACATCAAGCAAGGGAAACTAGAAAACTAATGGACACTGATTGTACCTTCAGCTTCTGGCTCTGTTGTTAGTTTTGTGACATAGAACCCAAACCTACTTAATCATTTGGAACTGAGTTTCCTCATCTGCAAAACAAGGATAATAATAGCACATATTTCCAATGTTAGTTTTATGGATTACACAAATTAGTTCATATACTGCGTTTACTTACGTATTTCAAATTTTAATATGGTAAGCATGGGCTGGGGAGATAGCTGAGTGGAATAAGTGCTTGCCTGACAAGCACAGGGTCCTGAGTTCAATCCCCGTACTGAAAAAAATATATATAATGAGCACATAGGAAATCTGCAGTGAATAAACAAAAATGCTTGATGCAAGAGATTGAACATTTAGTCAGTGTTCTGTGAACTTTAGAATTACAGAAAAGCTGTGGTCATACATGGCTTCTTTTTATTTTATTTTGTCTTTTTGAGATAGGATCTCACTATGCAGTTCAGGCTGGCTTTGAGCTCACTTTTGTAGCTCAGGCTGGTATCGAACTCACAGCGATCCTCCTGCCTCAGCCTCCCAAGTGCTGGGATTACAGGCATGCGCCACCACGCCCAGCATAACATGACTTCTTTAAAAATTACTTGTGTTGGAGGCCAGCGACTTGGTTCAGCAGTCTAAAGCGCCTGCTTAGGAAAGCTTAGGCAACCACAGGCCCAGCAGCACATGCTGCACCAGCCACACCCCCAGGGCAGACTGAGCTGGCCATGAAAAAAAAAATGTGAAATTTGGGGAGATTACACCAATACTGTACCTGTTTCAGTTAATGTTGGAAACTGTATCCTCAAAAGAAAAACCTAGGGCCACAGAGATGGTTCAGCAGTCTAAGCTGGCTAGGCAAGCACAAGGACCTAGGCTCATCCCTGGTACCGAATGCCTTGCTGGCCCCCTCCCTGGGTGCGCCAGAGGGAAAAACAAGCAAGCAAACTTAGAATAAGGAGGTGCTAAAGCACTCACAAGAAGCAAGCAACTTGTAGTGTTAATTGTAAGTTGCAAGTAATAGGCCTAGGTGAGAAACTACACTGATTCAGTAGAAACGTAGAAAAATCTGTCAGTGGTAGATATGCTAGGATTTCACTCGTAGCTGTTCATCTTGGTTTTTCTAATTCAACTAAGTTGAAGTTTCTTATTTAATTTTGTTATAGCATTGCATCCTTTATTTATTTTTAATTTTTTAGGGAAGGGCCTACAGGGTGTTCAGGGTCACACTACATAGATTGGACTCATAGTGATCCACCTGTGTTCACCCTCCCAAGAGCTGGGATTCAAGGCATGTGCCACATGACCAGTCTCAGTTGCCATCTCAGGCACCCTGGAGGCAGGGCCAGGGATTGAACCTCTGGCCCCTGCGCCTATTTGCAGGTGCTTTAATCCACTGAACTATTTGGCTGGCCCCATAGCCATATTTTTTAATAGAATGCTATAAAAGTTTATGTGATGATTTTTTCCTTGCAGAAGGGTTTTCTTTTCGTTTAGAGTTAAGATTTAGGGAACCAGCACGTACTGATTTACAGTTTATTTTGATTTGTGGTACTGAGGACTGAAACAAGGGCATTTGCATTGAGTTGTGTCCCTGTCCCTTTTTTATTTTTATTTATTTTTTTGAGATAGAGTCTCACTAAGTTAATTGCTAAGTTGCTCAGGTTGGGCTTGAATTTGGAATCCTCCTGCCACAGCCTTCCATCATAGTGCTGGAATTACAGGACACATAGTACTGTGTGCCACCATGCCTGGCTAGTTCAGATTTTAAAATGTACTTTAGAGATCTTCCCATAGCTTTCTCTTTGCATCCTTAGCTAAAGTATGCTATATAATTTTTATAATTTGTTGCATATTTTTATTTTTTTACAGTGCTCTTTACTCAAATGAAAATGTTTTAATGTTAAATTGCAAATATTTTTAAAAGAGCTTTGTATAACTTGGACTGACAAGAACAAATTGTGATCAGTGGTACATAATCCATCAAGACTCCTGCTGTTCTTTCTTGTCTTTGCATACAGCTGCCTGTAGATCACAGACCACAGGTTCATGTCATGATTAGGGCCAGGCTTCAGATGTCTTTTCTTGTTTCACTTCTGCATCATCTATTTTCTCACACACTGGTCTCCTTGGTTGTTTCATCAGGATTCTACATCTCTTGGCTCTGGCAGGCCACACAGTGGAGTAACTCACCAGCAGACGTTGAGTGTTCGGATTGCATAACAAACTGCTCCGTGTCTTTGAGGCACCTCGGGCTGTTGTCATTCGCCCACACCTTTGGGGAAGGTTGGGAACATGGTGGAGATGCTCACCTTTGTGTTTCTGCCAGATCTCAGAGGCAGGTTGACTGAACCCCCAGGGCTTCTTTCTTCTTTCATGGTCCTCTCGAATCTCAGTGGCAAGTTGGCGGCAGAGTGCCGCATTTTATTGACTACAGGCGTACTCATCTTAATGACATTTTTGGGCCCCCACTCTTTTAATTCTTGAAAACTGAAACTTCTTTCCTTTTCTCTTTTTGGGGTTCCTCTAGGCTCAGAACACTTGTCATAATTTCCTTTGCTGTGACAATGTCCCATTATTCATTGTGACTGGAGATTTCAGTCCATACTTGGCTGGCTTCAAGGCAGACTGGCACATGGCAGAGAGCAGCAGTTCATGGCAGCAGAACAGCAACAGTGGCAACTGAGCTGTTGCATATTTTTAAGAAGAAGCAACTTCTGCCCTATCACAGTCTACTCTACTTTCTCTGTGAGCTATGTTGCCAGTGAATGGCGAGCACAGTGCTTCCATTTACCCTACTGCCTTGGAAATGTCTGAGAGACATTCGAAACCCCTGTGCCTACTGTACCCTATACTAGAGACAGTGAAGCTTTTAGAGCTTTCAATGACAACAAGTAGTTGAATGTGGCATGTGTGCCATAGGCTCACTATACACACAATCAGTCACTAAGATGTGAGGATATTACCCTATACATCTGTAAGAATTCTTCACTTCTTCCTCAGCTAATTACTATTTCCCTTTGTTACTAAATAATTTACTGTCTATATCAGTGGTGGCAGTGTTACGGTAAAGATGCTGCAACATGTTGTTTGTTGTCATTCAGTGCTCTAAAAGGTTCACCATCAGTAGTCCAGTTTTTTAACTGACCTTAACTGATCTCCTTATGTCTAGGGTTAAGGCTATAGTTTTTGCTCACTGTAACATGAAATATGTTTTTATTTTCTAAAAAAGAAAATCTTCTTGGGAAGCTGTAAACAGGCGGATCACTACGAGTCCAATCTAGTAGTAAGACCCTGAACACCCTGACGTGGGTCTTTTTGAGATAGGATCTCGCTATGCAGTTCAGGCTGGCCTTGAGCTCATTTTTGTAGCCCAAGCTGGTCTGGAACTCACATCGATCCTCCTGCCTCAGCCTCCCAAGTGTTTATTCCATTGAGCTGTCTCCCGGCCCTCTGGCCCTGCATTTTTTATATCAAACATTTTTTTTTTCTTTTTCAGACATTCTTAATCTGTTGAGTAGGACACATTGAAACTCAAGATACTGTTACAACAATGGTGGTAAAATATCACAGAAATTGCAGGAAAATTGAAGAACTTCAGATTAGTTTCATAAATTAAATTCAGTTTCTTCTGTCTTTAAGAGATAAAAAAGCAGAAAGGAGATAGATGTTGTTATATAAATAACTGTACACCAGTAAAAGAACAGTCCAGGCCACGTTGGAGGAGCATTTAATTAACATAGAGTCTAAAAAGTAGATTGTTCACTGTAAAGTCATTATTCACTGTAGTTTGCTCCTCAGAAATCTTGACAAAAAATAGGAGATAAGGTGTGGAAATCCAAGATGATAAAAATTCTTAAGATAACTATAAAATACCTTTTTAAAATTAGAGTAAGTGATGCTTAATGCTTTGTAAGTACTTCCAACAGGCTACTTTTTTTTTTTTTTTTTTAAACTTTATTTATCTTATGGCCAAGGCCGGCTCAGCCTGCCCTGGGGGCAGGGCTGGTGCAGCATGTGGTACTGAGAATCAAACTGCGTGGTCCCTGTGGTTACCTAAGCTTGCCTAAGCAGGCCCTTTGAACCACTGAGCTATCTCGCTGGCCCCAACAGGCTACATGATATTTTAGTTGACTTTAATAAGATTTTTTAAACATAAGACTTTACATTCACTTATCAGTTGGTTTATTTTATGATGCTGGGAACTGAGCCTAGCGTCTTGTTCACATTAGGCAAGAAAGTCTGTACCTCTGAGCTCCGTCCCCAGCCCTATTAAGTTTTTTTAATTCCTCCAAGCCATGGGGTGGGATTCAGGGTTCTTTACCATTCTTTATGTATTCTTATGTGTTCTTTTTTTTACATCAGGCCCTTCTTGTAGTAGATTCTCAGATCATCGTGAGACTCCCAAGAATGAGTTGGTTTACCTTTTTTTTTTTTTTTTTTTTTTTTGGCGGGACTGGGGTTTGAACTCACGACATTACATTTGCCAGGCAGACACTTGTGCCACGAAGCTATCTCCCCAGCCCCAGACACTTGTGCCATGGAGCTATCTCCCCAGCCCCATTACCTTTTCTTTCTTTTTCTTTTCTTTTCTTTCTTTCGTGGGACTGGGGTTTGAACTCCCGACCTTGCACTTGCCAGGCAGGCACTTGTGCCATGGAGCTATCTCCCCAGCCCCTCATTACCTTTTCTTTATATATATATATATGTGTGTGTGTGTATGTGTGTGTATATATATATATATATATATATATATATATATATATATATGTTATCCATTTCCCAGAGATAAACAATTTTATTTTTAATTTAAAATTTTATTTTAAAGAGTAAAAATAAAAACAGGAAAACAGTAACAAGTAAGAGTACATACAGTACAGAATTTCAAAACAAGAACAGAAATTTAACAATGGTATTATACACTTTCATCATCAAATCTGTTTAGATTCATAGATACAGGTATGTAAGATTGGTCAAATAAAGCACTAACACTTTCTGCATCCTCAACCCTTATAATTATTATTATTTTTTTTAGAAGAGTGACTTAAATACAAAATGCATTTGGAAGAATTAAAACAAAAATCAATGTTTATTGAAACCATTACCTTTTCCTTAAAGTCAGGGTTTTTTGTTTTTTTGGTATTATGGCCGGCTCAGCCTGCTCTGGGGGTGTGGCTGGCACAGCATGTGGTGCGGGGGATGGAACCATGGTCCCTGCAGTTGCCTAAGCTTTCCTAAGCAGGCGCTTTAAACCACTGAGCCACCTCGCAGGCCCAAGGTCAATTGTATGACTAAAGTTCAGAAAAGTAAAGGTAGCAGGAAATCGTGACCATTAGTGAGCTCTGCAGGCTCACTTTCCATGCTCATGTGCTCTAGTCGTTGGTGACTCTTGGAAAGTTAAACTCTCTGTTTGCTTTTGCAAGACAAATTGCATGCCCTTTAGTCTGCTGCTTCCTCCTCTCAGCAGTGTGCTGTTCCTTATGGTCCTGCCTTCCCTTTGTGCTTGATGCTAAAAGGAGGGACTTTAAAATGAAGGAGAAATCACTGAGTGTGCTTATGGCCTGTGGAGCTCTTTGACCTCTGGAGAGTGTTCGTTTTTTATCTTCTGAAATTAAATCTGTAATTTCTTTAGAATTTATTTGGGATTTAAAAACCATTGTAAATTGGAGCCACCCAGGGATAATGCCACACGAGGGCTTTCCTTCCCCATTGCATCCCCAGATGAATCCGGTATATAATGTCACAATTGTGTAGCTTGTTAACATTAGACATAATGTACACTTGAATGTTTTTGAAATTAAGAAATGTGCTAAATTGTTTGAGAATTTTAAATTACTATTGCTAATAATGCTGCTGTGGTCATGGTGAGAAGAGGCAGTTTTCAAAGTTAGACTTTTGTGTCTGTTGAACAGTGAAATTGGCTGCCAACAGTATTAACACATTTGTCACGTTTAAGATAACCATCTTATCTCCCCAGTCCATGGTAGTATTGAAAGCCTCTGAAGGCATAAAGCACCCTGTGTATACAATATTATTTTAAAAATAGTTTAATA
>PVKN010020498.1:0-15905 GCA_004027915.1 Capromys pilorides
TATTGGCCCCTTTGTCAAAACTCAGATGGCCGAAGAGGCTTGGGGCATTAACTTGTTTTGAGACTTGTCTCACCTCCCTTCTCTAGTCCTCTGTTTCCTTTGTTTTTCTTTCTTTTCTCTTGTATTTTTCTTTTCCCTCCTCTCCCCTCAACCCTCTTCTTTTGTTCTTGATTTGTTTTTCATTTATGTATTTGATACAGGGTTTCATTTATGTATTTGGTATGCAGCTCAGACTAGCAGTCAACCTCTTATTTTCAGCCTCTCCAGTGCTGGGCATATACACTCAGTGGCTGGCTCAGCACACCCCAGGGTTGGGGCTGGTGTGACATAAAGGACCAGGGATTAAACCCTGTCCCTGCACTTGCCACAGTGGGTACTTAGTCTACTGAGCTATCTCACTGGCCCTTCTTTCTTGATTTTAAGGCAAATAATTATTTTATTTCTGTGGCTTGACAGCACTGACTTCATTATATAAGAACCTGAAGCTGACAGAACAAATATAGACTTCCCCCACTAGGAAGGATTATTAATCTCTCATTAGGAGAGATTAATTAAAATGTCCCATTAAGTATAATTTCTGTTCCCCATCCCCATCCTGCATCCCCTCAATGAAAAATAAAATTCTCATAAATTACTAAAAGTCAACTTTCTAAATGTTTCTAATTTAGCAAATGCAGTGGATGCAATCCATAAGAGGGAAGCAGCTGTTCACTGCCTAGTATTTATGTGTGAGACAGGGACAGCAGTGAGGGAGTGTTATGATTTGTATTTAGTCCCCCCAAAGCCTCATGAAGGCATGGGGTGAACTTCTAGAGTTTATGACTGAGCCACTGGGATTATGGGGATGAGTGCTACTGGGATTATGGGTGTGAATACTACACCCAGCCTAGGGTGGATAGTCTAAATGCAACTTCAGGGAGACAAACTTGCTCTCAGTTGCCATTGTTGCTACTTCTGCCCTTTGCTGCCACCATGAAAGGTTGCCCTCTGCCATGTGCCACCCTGCCTTGGAGCCAGCTGAGTGAGGACTGAAGCCTCCAGTAACTGTAAGCTAAATAAACCTTTCCTTCCTTCATTTTGGATATCAGGTATTTGTCCCAACAACGAGAGAACAGTAACTAGACAGAATTGGTCCAGAGAAGTGGGGTCATTGCTGCAGCTAAACCTGATCATGTGGGTTACAAGCTTTTGGAACAAACGTTTGGGAATGGCTTATGGAAAAAGATAGGAAAGGCTCAAGATGTCACCTATAAGAGAAGCACCAGAACAGCTTCAGCTGTTCTATATGGGAGATTCTGGCCAGAGCTCAGACCAGAAAGCTGATAAAAATTCTGCCTGTGAAAACCAGGCTGGGGAGATTTCTGCTGGGAAAAAGGACTGCATTGGTTGTTGAACTCCAGATGATTTGTGTTACTGCACGGCAGAAAGTTTGTCACAAGCATTTTGCTTGTGTCCACAGACTTTACCTGAGACTGAGATTAAGCATGGTAGACTGATTATTCTTTCAAAAGAAATTTCAAAGCAGCCAAATATTAAGGCATGGCTACTGTTGGGGGCTTTTAGTTAGATTTATGTTGAAAATCAAGAGCAAAGAGCCCAACAGGATGATCTAAAATGTGAGTCTGTCAAGAAAGGAAGCTCCAATAAAGCTGTGGAATGTAAAGACAGAGCTGAGAGGATCTCCATTGCCAGGAAGGAACAAGGGAAGGATGGCCTGAGGGCATCACTGAAGGCAGCATGTCTGCACTCCTAGCAGCCTCAGAATTGAAAAGGTGAGGGACTTTGCCATGAGGGGAAAGCTGCAGAGCCCCAGATTCCAGAATGGTGCCAGCACAGAGAATTTATTCCTCTGAATCAGGCTCAGAGGACTCAGTGATAGAAGCACTTGACCCTTATATCTGAGACAGAAGAAAGCCTGGCCACTGTTCTGGCTGGCAGCAGACTTTGGCATCATCCATGTGGCATTGTTAGGAGCATTCAGAATGCAGGAGTTTTGAGAGTAAGAAGGCTTCCACCTAGATTTCAGAAGAAGGCCTGCGAGGCCAGGCAGTATGCCCCTGAAAGGGCAGTGTGTAAAGCTGTGAGAAGCCTATTCAGTGGAAACCCCAGAAGACTGCAAAAGCTAGGAACATGGATCATCTAAGGAAAGCTGCAAGAAGGGAGCAAAGCAGGCCTAAGAAATAAGCCATGGGAGCTACCACTAAGAGTGCCATAGGGGCAGAGCCACATGGAGCTTACAATTTGCCACAGATTGCTTCAGATGTTCCACATGGAATTATAGGACTTAACGTTTGCCCTGATGGATTTTGAACTTGTGTTGGTCCCAGTGCTTTGTATTCCCCTCTTGTTTATACCTTTTGGAATGGTAATGTTTATCCAGTGTAACTGAATGTTGGAAGTGTTTAACTTTTCATTTGTACAGGGTCTCACAGCTAAGCGTTTGCCTTACAACTTGGAGGAGACTTGGGACTTAGAATTTTCATCAATGCTGA
The DNA here is from genome assembly GCA_004027915.1 of Capromys pilorides. Classification (NCBI taxonomy): domain Eukaryota; kingdom Metazoa; phylum Chordata; class Mammalia; order Rodentia; family Capromyidae; genus Capromys; species Capromys pilorides. The sequence continues at coordinate 2,493 of PVKN010020498.1, forward strand.
TACTGTTAGGACTTTGGCAACTCTTAAGAAAATGGACTAAAATTCCTTTTGCACAAAGGGATGTACATGAGACTTTGGGGGTACAGGGATGGAATGTTATGGTTTGTGTCTAGCTGTTCCCCTAAAGCCTCATGCAGTCATGGGGTGGACTTCTAAAGTTTGTGAATAACTCATGATCCACTGAGATTATGGGTATGAATGCTGCTGGGATTATGGGTATGAGTACTACATCCAGTCTGGGGCAGATAGCCTAAATGCAACTTAAGGGAGACAGATTTGCTCTCTGTTACCACTATTGCTGCTACTTTTTCATTTTGTTCCCTACTCTTTGCTGCCACCATGAAAGGTTGCTCTCTGCCATGTGCCACTGCCTTGGAGCCAGCTGAGTGTAGGTTGAAGCCTCAAGTAACTGTGAGCTAAATAAATCTTTCCTTCATTTTGGGTGTTGAAATAGGGAGCAAGAATTCTGGATGCATAGAAAGTGCAGAAAACCTACCCTACCTCATACCTGCCCCTTCCATACTCTGCACATGGAAAGTGCTAAGGTGGTACTAAAGGACTGGCTTTACCCTGCAAATGAAAGTACATGAGGCCCATGAAATTCTAAGTTTAGAATAAAGCACACCAGAAAAAGAAGAGGTTAGACAGAGATGTTCAACACTCAGTCAATCCAGTTTAATGATACCAAAATTATTCAAAATCGGAAACACCTTTTGCTGAACCCCTATTTTGAAAAGGTAAGACTATTCTTTCTAAATGTCTACTGACACATCTAAAGTAGCACTATGATATTTATGTATGAGAACAGGACTAGCAGGAAATTGAGAAAGTGGAAAGGTAGGAAAGACAAGGGCTACAATGCTTCGAATGTATCAGACATGTTTCAGTCCCTAGGTATGGTCTATTACACTGTTCTACAGCATTTCTGTTCCCTTTTCTACCTATGTTATAAAAATGCAAAAGCCTATTTCTTAACCAAAGAGACAGGAGTTACTTCTAGGTTATATATTTGTTTTGTTTTCTTCAAGCAAAAAGCAGTGGCAAAGTTTATTTGAAAAGTGAAGAGTGAGGGAGGAAACTGGCTCTGCAGAGAGAGCTCAGGCTGAGTAAAAGGATAAAACAAAAGCACACCCTGAAGGAAGCAGGGCAGGCTATCCTGAGAAAAGCCATGATAGTCTACTGCTTAATTATATTCATGTCTGGCCTTAACTTGTCCACCTCCTGACCCTATGAAATCACAAAAACTTAATTATTGACAATACTATGAAACTATGATATTATCCCCATTCTTCTATTAAAGCCAATCCAGCAGCCTCTGTCCTTGGCCAAGGAAGCAGGGAAAAAAATATGATAGTGTATGCAGTGTTTCCAAAGTTATTTTCTGTTTTTTCCACAGTGACAGCCCTTCCTTTCTAACCCCAAGTCTCACTTGCACTCCTCTCCAGGTGCTCCCATTTGCTGGGCTTCTACCAGCCACTTTATATAGATGCTCTCATCATTGCAGCCACACACAGAAAGTAGTCCTCCTCATGGCTGGCCCATGCAGCACTAATGGTATGGACAGTATTGTTGCTAAAGAATAAGGGATCTTCAGGTCTACTTAATCTGGTTCTTTCAGATTAAGAAATAGGAAAAAAGAAAAAAAAAATCCTTCTCAGATTAACAAACAGAACTGGCCAATCATGAGGTCAAAAGGCAATAGGTACTTCCTCTTATTCAGATCAGGCACCCTGGCTTGAGAAGCCTTCTCAGTGATAAGCTGCTGTGTCAACCACCCCCATCATTCTCTTCATGCATTTATCTGTCTATTATCTATCTATTTATTTATTTTTGAGACAGGGTCTCAATCAGGCTGGTTTTGAACTTACAATTCTGTCTTGGCCTCTCAAATACTGGGATTGCAGACATACACCACCATGTCCAGCATTTGTGTGTGTGTGTGTGTGTGTGTGTGTGTGTGTGTGTGTATGTCTGTATTAAAGAGAATGAAAAATAATAAAAGAAATAATGATACAGAATTTTAAAAAACAAGATGACAGGAATTAACAATGGTTGGTATACTTTGTACTGCTGTCTTCAAAACAGCTGTTCAAGTTGCCAGATATAAGCATATAAAATTGATCAGTAAAATTAAGCATTAACTATTCCTTTCAACAAACCAATATATAGTAGAAATTATAGTACAGGGCTGGCCAGATAGTTCAGTGGACTATCTGCTTAGGCAGAGCACAGTCGCCAGGATTCGATCCCCAGTGTGCCATGGGAGCTCATCCCCAGGGCACACTGAGACAGTGATTTGAGACTGAGAGTGGTGGTACATGCCTGGGCCTGTAATCCCAGCTCTTGGGAGGCTGAACACAGACGGATCACTGTGAGTCTGATCTATGTAGTGAGACCCTGTAGATCCTGTACTAAATTAAAAAAAAGTTATAACACAATTACCTTAGCCATCGTATGTATACATATTTCCCCCTTCCTTCTTTCTTTTCTTCATTCCCTCTTTGCAGTTGTTCTTTCCTTTTGAGCACTTTGTTTCCCTTTCACAATAGCTAATTTAAAGACAGCAAATCTGCAGTCCATAAAGATTACATACATCAGTCTTACACAAACAGTTCCTATTTGGTGCACTTCTCAACTTGCGCATATTGTTTTTGTTTCTCATTTTGTAAACTGATGAAGTTAAGGTAGACTAAAAGATTCTGTTCTTTTATTTCTTTTTCTTTTTTGCAATTCTGGAGAGTAAACTCAGGGTCTTGTATGTGCTGTGGTCTACCACCAAGCTATACTCCCAGCCTACATTAAACAATTCTTTGCCAGCATTGTGGCACACACCTGTAATCCCAGGACTTGGGGGGCTGAGGCAAAAAGATCATTGTAAGTTCAAAACCAGGCCAGACTACATAGTGAACTCAAGACCAGCCTGAACTACACAGCAAGACCCTGTCCAAAAACTTCTTACTCTAGAATCCACAGACAAATTTCAAAAATATATATGCAAACTTAATTTATTTCTGTATGCAAAATTTTATATGTACATTTTTCTGCAGAGAGAATCCTCAAAATCTCAAAGAAAATCAGGGTTGGGATATAGCACAGTGGCATAGCACTTGCCTGGCAAGGACGAGATTATAAGTTTGATTCCTAGTACCAAAGAAAAGAAAATAAACAAGAGAACTGAACATTCTCTTCTAGTGCTCCTAGTTCTAAAATTCTCTACTATATAGGCTTCCTTTCAAAAACTGGGAGATAGGCAGCCGCAGTTTACAGTGCAGTTATGGCCAACTCCAAGAACCACACCACACACAACCAGTCCCAACAATGGCATAGAAATAGCATCAAGAAACTTCGGTCACAAAGATACGAATCTCTGAAGGGGGTAGATCCCAACTTCCATCGTAACATGTGTTCTGCCAAGAACCACAAGAAGCGCTTCAAGAAGATGCAAGCAAACAATGCCAAGGACGTGAGTGCATGCGCCGAGGCTATCAAGGCCCTTGTCGAGCCCAAGATCATCCCAAAGGGGGTAAACCACAGGCTCACTCGACTTGCCTATATTGCTCACCCCAAGCTTGGGAAGCGTATCTGAGCCTGCATTGCCAAGGGTCGCAGGCCTGCGGCCAAAGGCCCAGGCTCCAGCTTCTGCTCTAGTACAGGCTCCCAAATGTCCCCAGGCTCCTGTGAAGGCTCCACAGTAAAAGCCTCTTTATCTGCTGATGTAAAAACAGGACTGGTGTGACCCCTGTGCTGCCATCTGTAGGAGGCTGGTGTCCTCCTGTGCTCTTTGTACAAATAAACCTGAGGCAGGAAAACAAAACTGGTAGATAGAACAATTATTTTATTCCTAACTTTTCCTTTCCTGTAAAGTATTCACTATCTAACATTACCTTGTGCAGCTGTTCTAAAAAGTTACGAGGCCTAAAAAAAGTATTTGACACAACATATATAAAAATAAAGAAAACTTCTCAACTGAAAATAATCTAACCCAAATGTTCATCAAGAGATGAACTTGTTAAATTATGAAGATATAAGAAGAAATAGAAACTTCTTTCATGCACTGATGTGGAAAGATCTTTAAGATAAATGATAAAAGCAGACTGTACACTAGCATATTCAAAATATTACTGAACATGTAGGGTAGATGGAAGGGAACAGATGTTACATATGTACTTATCTTCTTACACATCCACAAACTATCTCTGGAAGGATGCAAAGAAATATTAATAGCACAGGCTGCCTGTGAGGGAGTTCGGTGGCTGGCACACAGGATCTCTTTTAAACTGTTTTCCTCCTATATTTAAATTTCTGGGCTTTCGCACTACATTACATTCCTGGTCTTTTATTTTTTATTTGAATTGCTTCTCGGCCTTTTGACTAAGATAAAATGCATTTTTTATTTTGATAAATTGTTATATTGCCTAAGTTTGATATCAATTTAAAATCTTCCTTCAGGTTCCTAGAGTGCTACAATTATAGGTATGAGCCATCATACCTGGCTTGTGACTTTTTTTCTTTTTTTTTTTTTTTTTTTTTATTAAGGACAGGATCTACAGGGTCTCACTATGTAGATCATATTCAGTGATCTGCCTGTGTTCAGTCTCCCAAGAGAGCTGAGATTACAGGCACACACCACGACTCCAAGTCTCAATAGCTGTCTCAGCGCGCCCCAGGGGTGGGGGCCAGCAGGCTGGGGATTGAACCCAGCCACTGTGTCTGCCTAAGCAGGCGCTTTAATCCGCTGAGTTATTTGGCAGGTTTTCTTTCTTTCTTTCTTTCTTTCTTTCTTTCTTTCTTTCTTTCTTTCTTTCTTTCTTTTTCTTTCTTTCTTTCTCCCTCCCTCCCTTCCTTCCTTCCTTCCTTCCTTCCTTCCTTCCTTCCTTCCTTCCTTCCTTCCTTCCTTCTTTCCTTCCTTCCTTCCTTCCTTTTCTTTCTTTTTGGTACCAGAGATTGAACTCAGGACCTTGTGCTTACCAGGCAAGCACTGAGCTATATCCCTGGCCCTTTTTCTTTCTCTTCTCTTCTCTTTTTTCTTTTCTTTTCTTTCTTTCAAAATTTCCTTCTCTCTTTTATTCAGACACTGAGTAAACATTCATTTTTACTATTCTGTGATTTTGTTTTGTTGGTACCAATAATTGAACTCAACCTCATGTCAGCAGGCACTGCGCTGCTGGAGCTATATCCTTGGCTCTCTGTGTATTTTCATACTACTCATGCCTAAAATGTGCTTAACAGACAAAATACATGATGAATCATTATTTTAGAATTTCAGAACAAGAAGGAATTTAGGGACGATTTTGTGCTGATTCTTCATCTTTGAATGGGAGAAATATAAAGCCCAGCAAGACTTATACCTGCCAGAGTCACACAGCCAGGTAAGACAAATCCAAGACCTCTTGAAAGACAGGATTTGCCAGCCATGGTGGTACACACCTACAATTCTAGCACTTAAGGCTGACCAGGAGGACGGACTCAAGTACAAGGTCACCCTGGGCTACACAGTGAGTTCAAGGATGGCCTGAACTACATAGCAAGACCCTATCTCTAACAAAATGAATGAATAAATGAATGATTTTTCCACTATAGCCTCTGTGTAACTAAAGTTTTAAACAGTTGTGAGCATCCTAGGATACTAAATCTTGCTGTGATGAGAGGCCAACTTTAGAGACTAACCAGGAAGGTGAAGAGGCCTTGTTCAGAGCCCTCCACAACCTTGTCAATATGTTCAACAAGGAAAACTCTTGACAGTCAGCAGTGCAGTCAGAGCTATGAAGAATACTAAATTCTGAATGCAGCTAAAATTTTCCAGCAGACTGGGAAGGAGCTTTTCTGAAGCCTGGAAGAGGCTTTTCTTAGCTAAAGAAAATGCCAGGGCTCTTCAAATATACAACTTGAGGCGAGCAAAAAAAGAAAGCTGATCCCAGTATTCCTCTTGGCATCTAATTTACTTTTTCAAGTTGGCCCAGATCTGTCCAGACAGGTCCAGATCATCAGGAGCCCTGTAAACATTATATATTCAGTTCTTAGCTTAATTGCATATAATACCAGGAACCCAGCACTGTAATTTCACCTGCATATGTTCTCACATCCATTCTGTTCTATTCCTACTGAGTTCACATCTCCATGAGTGCTATAGGGAGCTATTAAAGATATGTGTATAAGGAATGCACATGAACAAAGCTGTGTTTTAGAAGCCTATTTTGACTACAACTGAAAGTCAGACAGAGGGCTTCATAAGTTGTAGCCTCTCTGTGCCTCTGGCTGCTCCAACATCACAGATGTCATCCTGAATGTACTAGATCAGAACTGCCCTTAGCTTAGAATATTAGAAGTCACAAGATGGTCTCAATTAACAGATATGGGCTTTACCACACTGGCCAGGAATTGCCATGAGCTTGAAAAGATGGACCTGGAAGAATGTGTTGAGATAACTGATAGCAGCACATTAATCCAACTTTCTATATACTGTCCTTCACTTCATGTAATGAGTCTGTCCCACTGCGAGCTCATCACAGATGATGGCATCTGTCACCTGGGGAACAAGGCCTGAGCGCACAATCAACTGGAGGTGACTGAACTGAACAACTGCCCCCTCATCACAGATGTATCCCCAGAGCACCTGAAGAGCTGTCACAGCCAAGAGCAGATTAAGCTCTATGAATGCCAGCAGATCACTCGAGTGAGAATCAAGAGATTCACGACCCGCTTACCTAACATTAAAGTCCATACATACTTCGCACCTGTCACTCCAACCCCGTCAGTTGGCTGCAGCAGGCAGCACTTCTGCAAATGCTGCATCGACCTATGTCACCTGTGTCATCAACCTATGTCAACCTACGTCAGAGGGCTCAGGCCTTGGTAAACTAAGTACTTAAGAACACTTTAGAGTTACCTGGTATCTCCAGAAGAAGTGACCCCAGTGTTCTGGGCAAGAGTTAAAGGGCAGCATCCAAGTCACCTGAGCCACACATACATATGCATCCACAATTTATGCCACCCACTAAAGATCTGTGGCCATGAGAAGCATGTGCTGCCTTACCAAGTGGATTGGTAAAAAACATTTCTGTCAGATGCAACCAGAACATCATAGGCCAACACAAACGGAGGGCATTCCAGCAGACCCAGTTGTGTTACTGCTGTGATGATTTCTTTGTTTTGTTAAGGGTTTCTTTGGAGATTTTGGAACAGTAGCTACAGTTATCCAGGGTCAAGGAAAGCATGGAAAATGACATACGATGTGTCCAGGGACCAGAAAGAAATTTTTTTGCATTCTAGATATGGTAGCCATCATTATGAAATGACTATATAGCTTCTGTGCTTCCTGTTTCCATGCCAACATGCTGAACATGCTCTCAAAGAAGGCAGTCCATTCCTCCTGTGTTTTAGTACTTAACCCAGGGGTTTCAGGAGGTATTATAATCCCTGACTTGAAATTACACTACAAAGCTACTGTGATAAAATCAGCATGGTACTGCAAAGAAAAAAGACTTGAGGATCAATGGAATCAACTAGAAGATGCAGATACAACTATAAACACCTTATCTTTGACAAAGGGGCTAAACATGTTCACTGGAAGAAAGATAGCCTCTTTAATAAATGGGGCTGGAAAAACTGGCTTTCCACATGCTAAAGTCTAAAATTAGATTGATGTCTATCTCCACTCAGTAAAGTTCAAATGGATCAAAGATTTAAATATTAAAACAGAAGCACTAAATTTACTGGAGAAAAAAGTAGGTCGAAATCTTGTAGAAGTGAGGTAGGTAGAGAGTTCATGAACAAAAATCACACAGGAAATATTTGCAAGAATCAACAACTGGGATCTCTTCTTTTCAAAAGTTTCTGCACATCGAAAGAAATCACCAAGAGAGTGAAAATAAAACCTACAATTTGGGTAAAAAATTTTAGCCATTGTAACTTAGAAGAACTTCTACACACAACCTATAAAGAATTTTAAATAATCAGGCCCCCAAAATTCAAAGATCTAATCAAAAAATGGACATCTGGGATGAATATACACTTCTCAAGCTGGAGAGAAAGCTCAGTGACACAGCACCTGCCTGGCAAGTGCAAGGTGAGTTCAACTCCTGGTATAAAAACAAAAAACAAAAACAAAACAAAACAAAAAAAAACACTTCTCAGAGGAAAAAATACGAATAGCAAATAAATATATGAAAAAACATACAATATCATTGGCCATTCAAAAAACACAAATCAGGGCCAGGGAAATAGCTCAACAATCTAAATGCCTGCCTGGCAAGTGCAAGGACTCAGGACCCAGCTTCGATCCCTGGTACTACACACCAAGCAGGCCCCACCCTGGGCAGGCCACTGAAATTGGGCATGGTGGCGATCCCTGTAGTCCAAGCCTTGGGGAGGCTGAAACACGAGGATTACTATGAATTCAAACTATAGCAAGACCCAGCACCAAAAACATAAAAAAAGAAAAGAAAAAAGAAATACACTGACAGTCCATCTCATCTCAAAAAGAATGGCTGTCATCAACAAGCCAATCAATAACAAATGCTGGGGCCAGGGATAAAGCTCAGCAGCATAAGCGCCTGCCTGACAAGCGTAAGGTCCTGAGTTTAATCCCTGGTAGCAAAAAAAAAAAAAAAAGATGCTGGAGAGGCTGTGGGGGGAAAAGGAGTGCTTCTCCATCATTGGTAGGAGTGTAGACTGGTACAACCACTGTAAATCAGTGTAGTGATTCCTCAAAAATCTAGGACTGGAGGTCCATTCAACCCAGCTATTCCCCTACCAGGTGTTTTACCAGAACTGAAAACATAATACAGCAATATATGTGTACTCCACTTGAGGCTTTTATAAGTAAATACATGCAACTACAGATCATACTCATAAATGAAATAAACTAGACTCGTATGTGTAAACATCATATTGTTTTCTTAGTGCAAGAATTTGAAAGAGTAAGTAAAATCTAAAAGGTACAATAGATACTATGAGGAGAAAGAATCTGCTCAAAAGGAAGGAAGTAGGATGAGAATAAGGACAAAAGAAGGAAAGAAAGAAAAGAAAAGAAAGAAAGAAAAGAGAAAATTACATATTTATGTATATATACAGGATAGCTTGGATAATTGTACTGTTTATTTCTGCTGGTCTATTGAAAGGAACAGGTAATGCTTAAATCTTTTCTTCTGATTTTTAATTTCTTACAACTTCTTTTCATTTCTAATTTTGCATGCTTATGTTTGGTAATCTAAACAGCTAATTTGAAGACAACGTTATGCAATATAACAACCATTGTTGAATTCCTATATTTTGTTTAGTGAAATTCTATACGGTTTATTTTTTTATTTATTTTTACTATTTTTTAAATTTCTCTTTAAAAAAGAAAAAGGAGTGAAGTTAGAATCAGAGCCTTTTACAGCTGAAAGGAGTCTCAGAGATAACTTTGTCTCTCCTTCCTAATCTTACACATGGGAAAAGTTGAAACACAAAAAGGGGAAATGACTTGTCTAAAGTCACAAGAGTATGGAAATAGTAAACATAATCACTTGATATTCAGCCTGGGCTGGATACTGAGTGTGTGAACCCAAGTGCTGGTTCTCTCCTCTTACATGGGAGGATCGGCTACAGGTTCTTGAGCGTAGAAAAATTGGGAAGGAATTGTATCATCCCAATGCTCAAACAAAAGGTGACGTATTTTCAGTACATCCAGCCTCCAGAAGTTCTGATAATAAAAATAACACATTTTATAATTGGGGACTTGTTCAACAGTGATTGAATGAATTATAAGAAATAGAGTTCCACTGAGTTATACAAAGTAGATTTTGGGGAAGCTGGTCAGATAGCTCATGGACTAAGTCTGCTTAGGCAATCGCAGAGGCTGGGTTTGATCCCTGGCACCATATGCTGCATATGCCCTGTCCTCAGGTGCACTGAGCCAGCAACTGAATCTGGGAACAGTAGCGCACACCTGTAATCCCAGCTCTGGGAAGGCTGAAAACAGAAAGATCACTACTGAGTCCAAGCTGCACAGTGAGATCCTGCCCATAAAAAAAAGTAGATTTGAGGGAAAACATGAGTGTTGGTCTAAAATAATCTTCCTAAGCTAGTCCTGAAATTCATGTTTAACTCTAAAGTTATTAAACTAGCAAAACTGATCTTTTTGTTCCCAGAAAGCTAGCAGTGCAAGCATAAAGTGGTTTGACATGGTGAATTTTCTGGGAATAATTTCAGTCTCCTCAAAGACTTGTGGCCATGAGCGCTGATCTATGTATGGGTGCTACAACAAAATAAATAAGTGTCAGAAATGCCAGATACCTCCTCTCAATCAATAGTAAAAATAATATAAAGTTTCTGAGAGAAAAGTTATCTTCTAGGGGCTGTTCTATAAAGAGGAAGGAAACTGCATGAGTCACAAGAGATACATCTTACTCTCTTGCCCCAGAGTTTCAAAATGAGAACATAAGAACTACAAACTGACAGTTCTTCTGTCTCTATTTCTCTGATTATTGAGCTCTTGTCACTCCAAGACTGGATGCTGAACAACAACTAAGGACAAGCAATGCTCTTGAGAGAAATGATCTGGAACAATATGAATGTGAAGAGCCATTGTTATTTTCATTTCTATCAAATATAAATCCATGCAAGAACTATGAAGCCTTTAAAATTTAACTGAATGATTCTGGGTCTTTGAGGGAATGATATACATACAATGATACAGAAGGTCCAGAGATACGCTCTAGCATGTGTTCCCTCAGTGACACAAATTAAGCTGTGCCTTACAGGCTGAGCACCACGGAAAAAAAAGAAAAGGTATCATCTCATAGAGAACAAGGAGCATGTGCAAAGTCAGAGGTAGTAGAGAGCACTGATGCATGAGAAAATGTGCCTGAGACACAAAGTGCAAAAGGAAAAATCACTCAGAAGGGCAGGCCTGTAATGTAAAAGACTAGGAATACTATGTCCTCAAGAGCTTTTTGTTTTTGTTTTCAATACTGAAGACAACCAGGGCCTTGCACACGGTAGGCAAGCACTCTACCACTGATGACCCTTTTTTTAAATTTTATTCTACTTTGAGATAGAGTCTAATTGAGTTGTTTGGGCTGGCCTCAAATTGTGATCCTCCTGATTCAGCCTTACGAGTAGCTAGAATTACAGGTATGTCACCAGATCTGACAAAGCTTTTTTTTCATCTCATTACCTCCTTGGGAAAGTATCAAGCATGAGAACATAAGATAGAGGGATAAGAACCAATTTAGATGTATAAACCAGACCAGGTAAGAAAGAGGTAAAACTAGTTACTGACAAGGAAAGCTGATGTCAAATAGATACTTCCCTTTTTAGAAGTTATAAGACAGAGCAGGACTTTTGAAAGGAGAAAAGGGATTACACCATCAAAAATGAAATAAGGAAGGCTGGTCAGATAGCTCAGCAGCTTAAAGAGCCTGCTTAGGCAGAGCAAAGCAGCTGGAGTTGATCCCTGGTGCACTGTGCCAGCCCTGCCCCCAGGGCATGCTGAGACTGCAGTTGAGACGGGGCGTGGTTGGCACACACCTGTAATCCCAGCACTTCGGAGGCTGAAAACAGGAGAATCACTACAAATCCAGTCTACACAGTGAGACCCTGTAGACCGTGTACCAAATACATTAAAAAAAAAAAAAAAAAAAAGCACGAAATAAGGGCTAGATACATTGTATGTGAGCATAAGATTTAACTTTGTCTCAAGGACACTGAACTCAAAGTGGGAAATGAAGAGATGGAAAAAGTGGAAATTGCTTTCTGTTTTTTGTTGGCTCTGGGCTTAGGACAGAAAAGAGGCCATACTAGATTCCTTTTAGTTTATCTAGTCTACGGTGGAGGTGGGGTGTTTACAAATGACAGACACTTGGGACAGAGCCTCTGTAAACTGTAAAATGCAATCATTCCGTGCAGGAAACAAGGAGCCTCGAGAAGCTTCCATCACTATCCAGCACAACTGTGCTGAGCATCCGGGACAGCACACAACATCAGAGAAAAGCCTACAGCACTGACCAAAGGGAGCGCAACTTTATTCTAGCAACCTAGGGCACCTGCAGCTAGCTGTTTGCAAACAATGGGATGTGTTTTCCAGCACTGACTTTCAAAACCTCAGGGCAGCTCCAATAATTATGTTTTGGTTCAGCTTGATCAATATTTACTGCCCTTTGCTTGATGCCAGACACAAGCACTAAAGATACAGAGAACAATGCGATATGGCCTCTATCCTTAGATATCTCATAACCAAGAAGGGGAGACAGGCATGAAAAAGATGCTTCAACCTAGACAGTGAATGCTAAGCAAAGGAAACTGTAAGGAACACTGGCAGCTAATGGTAGGACAAATAATCCAGGGCAGGAAATCCAAGGTTTCTTAGAAGGGGAATTGATTTAATAATTTTAAAGGTTAAGAAGGAATTTGATAGGTAAAGGAGAAAAGGTCTTTCAAATAGGCAGAGCAACATGTGAGAGTCCTAGAGGCCTGGAAACAACGGGATAATGTGGATGAAAGAGGCTCAAATACAATTAAGTTATAATCTGAGAGACAGGTAAAGATGCTGGAGAAAAAGATAGGGACAGATGGTATTATCACGCTTTCTTTCATACCAAGCTCAGGAGTAGGTCAGAGCTCAGAGCATGACATAAGCTGAAAATCATCTTATAAGGAGGAGCCCAAAAAGAGATGGAGAGTTTGGTGTTGTGTGTGTGTGTGTGTGTGTGTGTGTGTGTGTGTGTGTGCGTGTCTGTTGCTATGCTATCATACCTGGCTGATATGGGTTTTTTTTTTTTTTTTTTTTTTTTTGAGACAAAGTCTTGTTAAATTGCTAATTGACCCAACTGAGCTTGAATTTTTTTTTCAAATTTTTTATGTTATTTTACTTTATTTTAAACCTTATTTGTGTTATGGTCAGCTCAGCCTGCCCTGGGGATGGGGTTGGCACAGCATGTGGTTCCGAGGATCGAACTGCAGTCCCTGCGGTTGCCTAAACTTTCCTAGGCAGGCGCTTTAGACTGCTGAGCCATTTCGCTGGCCCCTGAGCTTGAATTTGCCTGCCACTGCTTCCCATAGTCTTAAAATTATAGGTATGTGCCACCATCCCTGGCTTCCCAAGAAATAAAAACAAACAAACAAAAAACTTCACCCGAACAAAATTAATTTTCTTTCCCACTAATTTATGTGAGATTTTTAGAAGGGGAAATATCTTAAAACAACTCACTCTAAAATGTCACAGCTCAGAATGGATTAAAAAAAACTTCTTCTGAATTTTAATAGCACTTTTTTATCTTCCTTTTAGCATCTGTCATTTTCTGCTTAGGAGCATAATACTCTATGCATTATTTCTACATATTCTCCTTCTGAGGAAAAGCCACCTTGTCTTCTCTTTTCTTTCTTCTCTCTCTCTCTCTCTCTCTCTCTCTCTCTCTCTCTCTCTCTCTCTCT
>PVKN010020499.1:0-15911 GCA_004027915.1 Capromys pilorides
TTCTGCTTGTAGTATATCAGGATCAACATGAATAACTGGAGGTCGTAGGATAACTTCAGGCCCTCCACCATATATAGACTGGAGAAAATTCCATGTTTCTTCAGAAATTTGACCAGAATCTGCTCCTAAAATTATGTGTATATAGAAAAGGTAATGTTTATAAACCTACATATTCAAAGTACACAAGCTTCATAATGAACCCACTAGAACAAATTCTCTTTTTTTCTTTTCTTTTTTTTTTCTTTTGCAGTATCAAGGATGGAACTCTGAACTTTGTACCTGCCAGGCAGGCGCTGATGAGCTATATGCCTGGCCCTAGCACAAATTCTCTAGGGACTAATGAAAACTGTAGACCTTCAGCTGGTAATGTTGTAAGCTGCCATGAACGGTCTTTCTTAAAAAGTTCTGTTTTACTTTTTGAGAAAGGGTTTCACTGTGTAGTCCCAGCTAAACTTGTAACCCAGGCTGGCCTGAAGTCATAGTGATCTTCTGCCTCAGACTTTAAATAAAAATTGAGATTTTTTTTTTCCTAGCTCCTAGCAACAGCCTTAAAGCTTTTCCTCAGATTAAAAAACACTAGCTGTGTTCCACTGGTTGACATAATCCAAGCATGAATTTCTCTCTCCCTCTCTTTCTTTCTTTCCTTCCTAGTTCCTAAAGGCTGGAGCTTGGGTATTATACATTCTAGACAAGCACTCCACCATCGAGCTAGGTCCCCAGTCCAAATTACATACCTGAGCTAGGTAAGAGAGTACTGACATAGCTAGTGCTTATATGTTCCTAACAGTGAGAGATCACTAGTGAGTAGAGGCTTTAATACTAGGCAACCTTACCTTGCCTGAGCAGCACATTACCACATTTAGTGACTGCAATTTTAGTGTTGTCAATAGGACCTGGAGGATCTGAGTTGAAAGGAAAAAAAGAGTTAACAAAATGCATTTTTCAAGTAAATGCACCAAAGAACTATATCATTTTGTGCGTGAAATAATTGAGAGCTGTAACCATATTATCAAACAAACAGCCTTATGCATGCTAACTAGGCACTAAACACTGAGCTACACCCCTGGCCCTACCAACACAGTGATCCCGAACCTTCTAGAACTTTCAGTGATAACAAACAGCTTGCTACAGCCTGCATGCCACAGGTTTGTCATCATTGCTGTAATGTATTCTTAGTGTCTTCTCTAGGATTTCTTCCTTTTTGTGTCTTATCTTTCCCAAACCAGAGCCAGGAAAGAAAGTAAAAGACTTCCTGAGTCCCATTCCAAGTGAAATAGAAATCATTTTCTCAAGTTATTCATTTAAGCATTGCAAATCATTGTGTACCTTTAATGCTATAACAATACTTTGTTATTCAATAAACAAATATTATATAATATTTAATATTTCAGATTGTCATTAAAGTAATTAAAAATAAAGGAATTAAAAAGTTAATACATCCTTTTTTAATTAACAAAGGCTTTATTTTTCCCTTGAATACAAAAGTGCAATACATGTTCACTTTATCAAAAGTTCTAAAGTAGCCAGGCATGGTGGTGCATGCCTGTAACAAGGAATCTGTAATCCCATTACAGAAGGCTATGCAAATTTTTAACATCTGTGTAGTCTTTTTGTTTTTCCAAGTTTGATTTTTTAAAAAATTATTAAATTATACATATAGCATTGCAACCTTTCTTCATGTATTAAATATATCTAATTTTCATATTAAACATTATCACATAAATTATTTTACAGTCCACAAAGTATTACATTACACTGGAAAAAACCAGTTTAATTACCCTCTTACTGATGCACGTGTTTTTAATTTTTCAGTATTTAGACTACCGACTTATTTTATTCAGTTCCTTTATTCTCACTATGAATATGCTCTAATAAAGCAGGTTTACAAAAAATTAAAAACAAGAATATAAATTGGATTAGAATCTCTGAGATCAGACATCTTTTTCCTTTGTTTATTGGTATACTCTTACATGTGCACTCAAGAAATATTTGTCAAATAAATAAAAAAAACTTGCAATTTTTCAGTTAACCACTCACCTCCATCTTTCCCCTTCACAAAACTCTCCCATTCTCTAAACCACTGCATGCTGATGCAATAAAAAGTAGCTGGAGAGTCCTCCTCTTGGAATGCTCTGTTGAGCTGCAGGGAGGAAAAAAATCAGTTACCTAACATCTAGAACTTACTTCATAGCAAAACAATATTATCACTTTAGTTAAGCATTTGGGTTCGTTTCAGCTTGGGTTTGATTTTTCAAGAGAGAATCTCATTACAAACTGGCACTGAACTCACAGCAAACCTCTTGCCTCAGCCTTCCCAGTGCTGGGATTACAGGCACGCATCACCACACTGGCTAAGCATCCAGTTATATCTCATACACACAGAATGTGGTACTAGCCAGGCGTGGTGGTGCACACCTGTAATCCCAGAACTTGGGAGGCTGAGGCAGGAAGATCTGGCGCAAGCCCGAGATCAGCCTGGGCTACAAAAGTTCAAGGCCAGCCTGAACTGCATAGTAAGACCCTGTCTCAAAAAGACCAAAAAAAAAAAGAATGTGGTGTTAGCTAAATAATCTTAGTTAAGTATATGTGGTAGCAGCTATTAAACAATTCTAATTTATGTCTTAAAATTTAACAAGCACTAGGTAGGTGTAATGGTGCACACCTCTAATCATAGCATTCAGAGGAAGCTGAGACAAAAGAATCAAAGTAAAACGGCTGGTGAGATAGCTCAGTGGACTAAATGCCTGCTTAGGCAAGCACAGGGACCAGGGTTCAATCTCTGGCACTACATGCCACACCATCCCCTCCCCGCAGCAAGCTGAGCAGGCCACCAAGTCTGTGCGTGGTGCTGCAGACATGTAATCCCAGCACTGTCATTGAGGCTGAGACATGAGGATCACTATGAGTAGGAGCTGCATAGTGAGATCCTGTACCAAAACATTAAAAAAAAAAAAAAAAAGAAAGTAAACTTGAGGTCAGCCTGAACTACACAGGAAGACTCTGTCTCAAAAATAAAACAAGGCGAGCACAGTGGTGCACACCGGTTATCTCAGCACTGTTGAGGCTCAGCAAGAGCACTGTCACAAGTGTGAGGCCAGCCAGGGCCACACAATGAGTTCCAGGTCAGCCTCAACTACATAGCAAGACCCTAGGGCTAGAGAGGAAGAAGAGAGACAGAAGACAAAAGAAAAGCAGGAGGACAAATTTAACAAGCACATACAAAAGATATTTTAAAAAGACTGGGTAAGTAAAGGTCAAGGCAGTCTTCAAAATAGTAACTACTCCATGTATTTATAAAGAAAAAAAATCTCAACATTCTATATCCAGTATATACATATATCTTACTGCAATTAAGATACTGCCCACAACCTGTTACTATCAACACTAACCCACAATTACTCTTACACATGTCATTCCCAGGGTGCATTCCCACACATGCAGGTAAATTCTCCACAGTACCAGGACAAACTCTGGCACTGTTCCACACCCTTCCTCCAGCCCAAGGCCTAAGGAGAGGGTATGCAATTCCAGCTAGGTACAACTCTACTAAAACTGGAAATCTTCCAAGGACTGGCCTAATGACTAGAATAGAATCATTCCAATGTCAATTTCTGTTAACTCAGAGCTACTTTGATTCTCAAACTTCTGGAGAGCTAGTTATTAGTGTTTTCAATTAATTTCATTTTTGCTTACGTTACTCAGTCTGACTTCTGCTGCCAACTAAAGAAACTATACTGACAGAAGCACTGGTACAGCGATAGCAAACAAATAATAAATTAAGAAAACATTAAAAAGTAAAAAGACAGCAGACCCTCAGGGAAATGAAAGGTACTTGGAATTTACCTAACTGGAATACTTAAAGATTCCTGATAGCATTCCATCACCAACAACTACCCATGGGTTATCTTAACTGTGCACAAAGATAACCAAGTGCAGATTATGCCATTCCTCTAGTTAAATCTAATAAAGAGCCTGCAACTGCCCCCAAAGATCTCTGTAACAGACCAGAGATACCTCTACAGTCTGCCTGTTATTTTCTAGTGTTTTATGCCTCATTTTATTCCCAGAACCAAACAGATACATTCCTGCTTTTCAAAGCTATTGCACTAAGTCCTTTTCTGCAATTATATAAATTATCTCTCTCATCTCCAAGTTTTTGCTTAAAGGCCCCATCAGTGAGGACTGTCTTAACCATTCAGTTTAAAATGGCAACCTCTCCCCTCATGCTATCTTCTCCTGTCCCCTCTTATCTGGTCATTATTGTTCCTTCCCCACAGTTCCTGAACTTTTAATATGTAACACAACTGAACAAGAAGGCTTGGAGATCAAGGATCTTTCTAGGGAAAGTAAATGCTTGAATAGGAAAATGAAATGCAGTGAAAAATACTGCGGCTGCCCTGCCGCTGATGTCTTAAGAAAATAAGACAGGTATGTAACAAGACCTCAGACCCTCAGTATTTGCTGAGAGGTACAACTTGAGAGATTTCTGAAAGGTGGCATGGAACTGATTCTACCAGGTACTGCATTCTAAGATCTATTAAATTCAGATCATTACCAGGTTAGACATGTTCAGGACTTTATCTCTGTGTCTAAGTAGGTACTTTTAAATTTAATTCAGCACAATCACGGGGCCAGAGATACAGCTCAGTGGCACAAGCACCTGCCTGGTAAGCACTAAGGTCCTAAGTTTAATTCCCAGTACCAAAAATAAACAAACACATTGACCCCATTAAGAAATTATTTTTTGCCAATTCTGAGAAATTTCCTTAGCTAAATTGTTGCTCTAAACATAGTTCTTCCCCTCTATTCTCTTGAAATAAATACTAGAAAAACACTGGATTCTGCCAACTACCCAATAAACTTTCCTTCCTGCTTCCCATCTATCCCACTTATCCTTTTGCACTTGACCTTAGAAATCCTTCTACTAAATCTCTCAGCACAACAATCTGCTCTCCATCAGTACTTATTCTGCCATTCAAGCAATGTCCCACTGGGTTTACTTTGCTTTTATTTTTTTTTTTAATTTATTTATTTATTTATTTGTTTGCTTGTTGTGTTTGTTTCTTTATTTATTCATTTTGTGGCTGGCTCAGCCTGCCCTGGTGGTGGCGCTGGCGCAGCATGTGGTGCCGGGGATCGAACTGCAGTCCCCGCAGTTGCCTGAGCCCTCCTAAGCAGGCGCTTTAGACCACTGAACCATCTCGCCGGCCCTACTTTGCTTTTAGTACATGCTATCTTTATTCAGCTTCCTGAGACTCGCTCACATTTCTGTGCCCATTCACACTTCTCTCCAGATGAACATCTTTATACTGGCTCTCCTGGCAGAAAGGAATGCAAAGGTCTTCAGGGTATCTGACTCTTCCAGTCTTGAACCATGTGCTCAAGGTGTGGCCTTTGGATTGCTTCTTCAATGTGATCCCATTTGCTTTTCCAGCTTTTCACCAAGCTCCACTTTGCTTCATCAAGTATACTTATGTTTGTGTTTCAGCACTATTTTTTATACTGATACACTTGCTTTATTAAAAAAAGAAATAATGGAATAATCATACAGTTGCTTTCTACTTTACTTTAGTGGTGCTGGGAACCAAACCCAGTTTCATCAATGCTAGGGAAGTGCTCTACCACTGAGCTATATCCCAACCAGATCTGCATGTTTTATTTATGTATTTATTCATTCATTCTTCAGAATTGCTTTTGTTTTTTGAGACAGATCTCCCTACAGTCAAGGCTGGCCTCAAGCTCACAGCAATCTTCCTCTATCTCAGCCTCCTAAGTGCTGGAATTTGAATTGCATTTTTTAAAAACAAGTTTTAGGTCTGGGGATACAGCTCAGTCATAGCTAGCTAGCATGTGCCAAGGCCTGGGTTCCATTCCCAGCAGTAGCAAAACAAAATTTTTAAAAAGAGCTTTATTTAGGTATAAGCCACCCACCATTACTGGAGTGCAGGGGTTTTCAGTGACTTTAGTTACACAACTCAGTTTACATAATTTCCAATACCTCCAAAAGCTACTCTGTTCCACTTTACAATCAATAATCTACTTTTTCTCACTGATCTTTCCCTCTTTAGAAGTTTCCTGGGGGCATGGGATATAGCTCAGCACAGCATTGCCTGCCAAATATCAGGCCCTGAGTTCAATTCCTGATATACAAAAAATAAATAAAAAATTAAAAAAAATTTTCTAAGTGGGCCTAAGGATGGACATCAGTGTTAAAGCACCCAACTAGCATGTGCAAGACTGAGTTCAAGTCCCAGAACCACCAGAACAAATTTTTTTTCATAGAAGTGAAATTAGGCATTATAGCCCTTATGTCTGCCTTTTTTTTGGCACCTGAGATTTAGTTATGTTGTTTCATGCATAATTTCTAATCCTTTGATTGCCACATTAATATAACACATTCTGTTTATATACTTGCTAGCTGATGGACATTTTAATTGTTTCTAATTTGGGGCTACTTAAGTGTAATACTACTATAAACTTTTGTTTACAGGTCTTTTAAGAACATACATTGTCATTTTTCTCAGTAAATACCTAAAAGTGGAAATGCTGGGTCCTAGGCTAAACGTTAAATCTTTAAGAAATTACCAAAGTTTAACATGTACCATTTTGCATTATCACTATCAATATTCATTTAAGAGGGGGCTGGGAGCCAGATGTGGTGGCACACGCCTATAATCCTAGTACTTGGGAGGCTGAGGCAAGAGGATTGGTGTGAGTTTGAGACCAGCCTGGGCTACAAAAGTGAGCTCAAGGCCAGCCTGAACTGCATAGCGAGACCCTGCCTCAAAAAGACAAAAAAAAAAAAAGAGGGCCCAGGGAAATAGCTCAGGAGCACAAGTGCCTGCCTGGCATGTGCAAGGTCCTGAGTTCGATTCCCTGTTCCGCAAAAAAAAAAAAAAAAAAAAAAAAAAATTCACTTAAGAATCCCCTCCTGACGGAAACTATTTTGCTATGTGCCTATTAGTCATACCTTCTCAGGAGTAATAACTATTCAAATCTTCTACTTATTATTTAATTAAAACATTTGCCTACTTACTAATATGAAGTTTTTATGTAGTTTGAGTAGGTGTTAAATCCTGAGATGACAGGCAACTCAGGATTTGGGCCTACCTACCTTTGTAAGTGTAGTGGTTTAACTAATGGTCAATTGGTAACACCCAACTGAGCAGAATCGGCATGGTACTGGGTGCAGAAGGCCCACCCGCAGACTGCTGCCAGCAGTGTGAAAGGAGAACCGGAGGGGAACATGGAGTAAGTTGATTCTCCTGGAGAAGCTTACCCTACTAGTTTTCTTGATATGAGCTCAGCTGTTATTGTTAGAGGGGCTTGGATTCTCACTGCCACTGACGATAGCTGTAGCTTTTCCCAGCGGAGCTCTGGTCCTCACCTTGAGCACTGCTTCCTGGCTCCAGTGCACATCCTTCATCCCCTTCATCTGGCTGGCACAGACTTTCTAGGCCCATCACTGATATCCATAGTGCTGATCCTTGATGCAGACTTGCATGATATATTGTCATGGGCTCCAGACCTCCAGCTGGACTTGTGAAAGACATGGCCATTGGCTCCAAGTCTCCAGCAGGACTTGTGCAGGACACTGTCATGGGATCCAGGCCCTCAGTTGGATTCTCTGGGTCCATAGCGTGTGTCAGATCTCTTATACTTTTCTACATTTGATATCTGGAGTATTATAAAATAATCTTACAAATTACGTGTTCTGTATTAAACCTATTCTTCTGTAAATGCTGACAACAGTAACCCACACTAATTTTAGGACTTACTAAAATTCTCATTTATTACCATAATACTCTGTCTACACTGCTTCTAATTATGATTTTTACACAAAAGAATTAGGTTCATATCAATAAGATTTATTATTTTATTATGTGCTAATACCCCAAAACTACTAGCCTATCAAAGACCCAATGTTTGTACCTGATGGCAACACCTTGTGGATCTGGTACTGTCCTAAACAATGTGGTACATAGTCTAAATTAGAAATCAATATATGTGATCTTTCCCATAGCCAGAATGCCTGAGGCTAGGAACCAGATAAAGGAAGTAAGAGAGCTCTACTACTACCTATAGACCCAAAAGCTTTGCTTCTGATATCCACAATTCTGACCTGCTCTAGTTTGCAGGACCACCGGCTCAGGCCCCTCTCCTGTCCTCAGACAGGAGCTTTCTTTCCCCCAATAAATATACTGTGCTCATTTTAAAAAAAAAAACAAACCTTACTGGATTGGAAACTTGAGACAATCCCTTGGCTGCTATGGGTTTCTCGTGTTATTGAATCCAAGGTGGGAGTGGGTTATACTATTTGCTAGAGTGTGTCCCAGTATAAACGATGAGCCAGATGGCTGCTATCAAGTAAAAGCAAAAAAAATAAGAGATTATACCCCCTGTATTAGTTTCCGAAGGCTACCATAACAAATTGCCTTCATAAGCTTGGTGGTTGCAAAGGACTATTTATTCGTGTAGTTTTGAAGACTGGAAATGGAAAACCAAAGTGTTAGCAGGACTGAATTTCCTGCAGCGACACTGGCAGAGATTCCACCCCTCATGTCTTCACATTCTACTTTGTTGAGCTGCACCACTCTGGTCCATGCCTGTCTTCACATGGCTTTCTCTTCCTTCTCTGTGTTATCTTTCCCCTGCTATCAGTCTCTTTAGAGGATTACTTACTGGACTTAAGGCTCACAGGTAATTCAGGGTGATTTCATCTTAAAAGCTTTACAAATGCAAATAAGGTCCCATCCATCAATAAGGTCAATTCACAAAATCTAGCACATGGAAATATCTTTTTGGGAACCACCATTCTACCCATTAAGGCACTATTTACCCATAGGTTAAAAGTTAACAGACAATAGAAATCTAATAGATATAAAGCTACGAAGGGCTCAGGCCCTTTGGGAATGAAGGGCTGAGTTGCTTTTCCAGGTAATCATAGCCACGGTCAGCTGAGGTACTGGCTGAGAACGCAGGGAGTATGGAATGGGTAGTGATTGGCAATAGACACATTATTTCTTGCTTGTTCTGTGTGAACAATTATCAATTTCTTTTTTTCTTTCAGCCTACTACTATTATTAGGAATAATGGGGGTAATTAATACAGGTTTGTTTGGGTTTTTGTGGTGCTAAGGACTAAACTCTGGGCTTCATGGACGGCAGGCAAATACTCTATGATGAGCTCCATCTCAACCCTTAATATTCTCTAGAGCACAGATTATAAAAGAAACATTGTGACTACACTGAACAAAAAGATGAATGTTAATGATTTAAAATTGGGGGACTTTTGGTCGCCCCACATTTAGGGAAAAGGTAAATGCAACATGTGTTTGCAGATGAGTGGGTTGCATGAGAGGCAGAAGCAAAATCCTCATGCTACTGTTATCTGGACCAGTGAATGCATGTGGGTGGCGGAAGCAAACCGTAGGGCACTGTCCACTAATGAGCAGCACTTCCAGGCATGCTTAAGCTCTCTTCTGTCAGGACCCCTTGCTGGAGTGCTCCAGATCCGCGACTGCCAGTGGCGTCTGTGATTCACGGAAAGCGTGAAAAAGCCTCTTTGCTCTGTGGCAGCAGTGAGCAGGCGTGGGGGCACATGCAGGTGGTTCCAGTGGGGTTTCCATTACCTTCAAGCATCCTCCCACAAATCAGATTTCACTCAGCAACGTGGATAACTAAGAGCTACATCCAATGCCTTCTGGCAGCCGACAAATGACCCACTTGGCACCTGAAAGCAGCAGCAACTCAGATTTCTTGACATTCTGAGTTGCAAAGACAGGCATCTGAGAACATTTCCATGGGTTTTATGCCATTTTGTTTTTTAGCTATGAAGATGTCCCTTTCCTATAAACACGTCATTCTTAAAAGGATGGGCTTCACGATGTACACTGTTCATCTGCACACCAGAGAAGCACCACGTGCTTCTCACTGACTCCTCTCCTACCCCATGATTTTCAATTGCCAATGACGCTCACCTTGTCCTCATCAGGCAGGCACTTGTACCACCTAAGTCACTTCAGACGGCCAGTACCAGGATCTCCAGCTCGAAAAGCTTTCCCTTTTTAATTAAAGTTTTGTGGAAGATAGGTTGAAATGATACTCTTCCTCAGTCTTTCCACATATTCTCATTCATTTATAGCAGTATCAGCATCTTCTATTCAGAGTTATAAATTACTACAAAGTTTATATTGTTTCAACTGTGCCCAGCAGGCACCCTGTCAGGCTGCCTTCAGGTATTTTTGACATGTTCTCATCATTCTTGAAGAACTTCTTCAATTCCTGGCACAATAAAATGTTCCAGTCTCACCATGTTTTCCCTGCCTAGCTCTAGTGTCAGCCATTTCTCCAGTAAGAACTGAGTTCTTTGAGCGGAGTTTTAGAAGCCAAGACCTGAAATATAGCTGTATTCATTCCTACTGAGCGATCACCATTCCTAAGCGCTTTCGGTGAGAATTAAGGGACATCATTCGGCTCTGTGTACTCATACACCCATCTATTTACACCTCTATGTTGATCACCATAAATTTACAAAGAATTCACAACTCTGACTCAGTTACAGCAAATCTTCATTGTCTCCATTCCCATAACGACACCTGAGACTTGGTACTCAGTACATTTACAGGCTCCTTTACATAACCACCCTGCTTTGCCCCTGCAGCTCGTCTCACCCATTCTCAGCACTAACACCCTTGATTGGTCCGATGTAACAATACTTTCCTTCCCTTTCCCTTCCTTCCCTTCCTTCCCTTCCTTCCCTTCCTTCCCTCCCTTTCTTTCTATCTATCTATCTATCTATCTATCTATCTATCTATCTATCTATCTATCTATCTATCTATGGAAAATTGTTGTTGTTGGTACCAGGGATCAAACTCAGGACCTTGTCCTCATCAGGCAGGCACTTGTACCACTGAGCTATCACCCTAGTCCCTTCCTCTCCTTCTCCCCTTTCTGAGCTGGCCCTGAATTCACTACTAGAGTTCAGGTTGGCCTCAAACTTGCATTCATCCTCCTGCCTCAGCTTCTCAATTGCTGGAATCACGCACATGCACCACGACACCTGGACAGAAGCTCTTTCTATGATGTATAGGCCCTGCATCCTCATTCTTGGCTACAGCCTTACTCCTGTCCCAGTGTGGCAGCCCACAAAAAGACCAACATTTCCTCAAAGTCACCTGAGGTCTTCACTTTTTTTACCTCATCATTTCAGTGTCTGTGAAAGTCACTGCTCAGAGTAAAAGAGCTGAATGCAGTTAAGTCCTGCATTCTGATTCCATTCAAATACTTAGATTGGCCTCTTCTAAATTCTGATGGATATGGCAATTATTTCAGCATTCTACAAGCACTGGTGAACCGGTTGTTGAGGGAGAGGCTGCACTAGAGGTCAATCCTAAGGCCTCATGGACATCAGGCAAGCACTCTGCCACTGAGATTCATCCCCAGCCTTCAGAACACACTTCATTTTTAATATTCCACCACCCACTGTTCTGTAGATTTAGGAAGCAAATGAGGTCCAAGGAAAATAAAGTAAAGCTAGCATAGGATCTTTTTAAGTCTCAAAACAAAACTCTACATCAATAAAGAAAAGCAGGTGTGGTTCACACACCAGCAGTACATACACACTGTGTAAGGAACACACGGGGCATGACAATTTGGTCTGCTCAACATTCTCTCCCCTGCCTTAGCAGAATCCTCGCTTTCTCCTGAGTGGCATTCCTCCCCGATGCTGTCCACCAGGACTGTCAGCAAGCGCGCCCCCTCTCCGGTAGCCCAACATGAAGCTGTCCTAAGTAGCTGAGCTATGTCACGCACAGCAGTGCCTTGAAGAGGCTTCTTGCCATCTAGGTAACAGGAGCAATAAGGGGCCTTGCCTATAATAACTGCCTGTTTAGCTCTGTCACTCCGAGAGCAGACTTTCTGACATTCACAACCCAGGAATATCTCATAATGTGCTCCAAGAAGCAGGCTGTCCCAGGAAGAAGAGTTCTCAAAAGATAATGTACTTGACAAAAGGACAGGAAAAGAATGCAGCCTGGATAAACATTAACAAAGACACCTATAATTTTCCATTTAATAAGGAAATTTCTTGACAGTGCCAATACAAAAAACAAAATTTATTTCCAATTCATAAAAATACATAACCACAAAGGGAGAATTTAACCCACTAGAATTATACTGAGGTCAATCACGTGAAGCGATCAATCAAAAACCTTGGGCACTCAGAATACCTAAAAACTATCATAATGCTTCCACTCAATTATTTCCTTAATGCAATATGGCTCTGCTAATTGTCAAGTCCTCAGCTTCCTGCTACATCCTTTACAATTTAAAAAGCTTTACTTTCTTTACCCGAATAAAAATTTCCAATTCAGTTTTTCTTCTTTTTTCAATTTTCTCTGCCTCAATTTGGCAAGTATGACAAATGTACAGATGGTTGACAGCTGGTCCCCCTCCATATCTAGAACATGAAAACCTCAGAATTAAATTTATGACAATCTCAAGGAAGCTGATGTTTTACAAAATACTGTAGTTTCTAATTTTTAGTCAATGGCTAAACCCCTCTAAGAATAAATCTTCATAGAAAAATTCTCAAAAGTAACATAAAACCCAAAAATTTATACAAGAACTTGATTCTATGTTTACTAAATTAAAGAACTTTATCAATTTATCTCCTAACCTGCTTTATCTACATTTCAACTTTCTCTTATAGTTACTTCTGCTACAAAATATCAAAAGCAACAACAAAGTAAAAGTGTTTTTTAAAATTTAGCATACAAGTGCTTGCTTTGGCAGCACATATAGTAAAACTTAGCATACAAAATAAAATTTCAGATACACACACACACACACACACACATACACACACACACACACATCCATAGTTAAATTTTAATCCGCTGAAACCTGCCTTTCAAGTAAGAATCATTCAGGCATAAACCTTAACATTTAAGGCAAGCATAATCAGTTTGGAAATTCTGTTGCACAATATTTTAAAATAAAACTTAAAATTTTATAATTGTCAGGCATGGATGAGTCTTATCAAGTAGCAGGATCAAGATAACTTATATAGTAATAAGATGTCCAAACTCCAGCAATACCCTGCAGCTAAATTCAGTGACCAGTACCTTAAGAAAAAGTAACAATTGAACGGAATAGCAAGCATGAACTCAGTAAAGTGTGTATACTTGGTCAAAAAAAAACTTTAAAACTGTTGGGCATTGTGGCCCACATCTGCAATATCAGCCCTTGAGAGGGTAAGGTAGGAGAATCGCTGTGAGTTCAAGGCCAGCCTGGGCTACATAGTGAGGCCCTGACTTAAAAACAGAATAAAACAAAAACAAATTTTATAAATTTAAAAATGTTTTAAAACTTAAGAGTAAAAAATACTGGGCCGTAGATATAGCTCAGCAGCACAGCACCTGCCTGGCAAGGGTGAGACTGTTAGCTCAATTCCTGGTACAAAAAAAAAAAAAAAAAAGAGAAGAAGACTCAATTTGGGAAGCATGTACATGCAAAATTTTAGTATTGGGGTACATGTAACATCTTTCCTGTTTTTTGTGGGGTTTTTTTGTCTTGCTTTTTGAGATAGGGTCTTGCTATATAGTTCAGACTGGCCTTGAGTTCACTATGTAGCCCAGCCTGGTCTCAAACTCACAGTGATGTTCCTGCCTCCGTCTCTTGAGTGCTGAGATTACAAGAGTACCCCACCACACTCAATCCAACATTTTTTTAATTTTGGTTTCTTCTTTTTTTTTTCTTTTGGCAGTACCAGGGATTGAACTCAGGAACCTGCGCTTGCCAGGCAAGCGCTTATTCCACTGAGCTAACTCCCCAACATTTTTTAAAATAAGGTACTTTAAGTTAAGTTTCATAGCTTGTCTTCATGGGCCAATAATCAGTACATGAAAATTAAAATTAGTTCTCTGGACTAGGGATACACTAGCTACATGCTCCTAGTCACAGTTCAAAAGAACAAATGAAAGAGAAAAGCATGTTTTACACAAGCAACTCAACACAAGTAGCATCTGTGAAATAATAAAATCCCCCTTCAAGAACAATTAGCTGGTTTTCACCACACTGCATCATTGCATTTAAACAAACCTGCTATACAGATTATCCCAAATGTTCTGAGGCAGCATCAAAACCAAGTCTTCAATATAACTTGCTTTTCGTGGAGGAATACCTGAAAAGATTTTAGACAAGTCTGTCTTACTCTTTAATTCCTTTAAACTATGTTTCCTAAATATAAATATTATATAATATATACTTTTAAATTCACATACAGAATTTGGAGGGCAGGAGTTTGAACCCAGGGCCTTGTAGAAACTAAGTGTCCACTTCACCACTGAGCTATATCCCAAGGCCCAGAAGTATTTTTAAGGTTTAAGAGCTATATAAAGTACAGGATATTCCCTTGTTTCATCACACATTATTAATGAGAATATTGAGACTTCAACCACAAAGGCTCATCAAAGCATTACACAAAGGTCTTACTATAGGAACAAACACTAGCACAGCCCATCTCAAAGGTTTCAAGTCATGAAAGTGAAAATGAGGCCTTTTATTTCCTCCAGTACTGGAAACTGAACATAGCACCTTCATACCAAGCTATATACTCTAGCTCATCTTTACTTTTGATTTTGAAATAAGGTTTCACTAAATTGCCCAGTCTGAGCCCAAACTTACATCTTAGGCTCCAAGAATGCTAAGATGACTGGTATGTAAGTATCTAAAGTGAAACTTTCTTGTTAAATCCCAAATACATTTCCATACTTAGAAAAAGAACCACTTATTTATGTAGACAAAAGCAGTTAAGAACTAGACTTAAGCAGTACTCTTATGTCTACTAGCAAAGGAATGACTCAGATAAGAAGCATTATGTGAACAGAAGATTTGCTGTACTATAATTAGTTGTTTATGTATCTGAGCTTGATATGAAACTACGCAACCAAAAATAGAAATCAGGTCTCTGGTATCCTTATGCTCTAACACAGGATCGCAAGCAAGTACTCAACAAATATACACTCAAGTAGCGATGTTACACAATGCCCATGACTAGAAAGACATGGCACATTTCTGAAACCAAGTAGAATTAAATTCATTTAATTTGACAGATGGGGGCAGTGGGAAATACAGGGAACAGGAAAATTCTCAGATCTTTCTTAATTTACTAAATAACAGCAAAACTTTCAGTACTTTGAGTGACAGGATTTCCTACCTCCATGAATACAGAGAAAGTCATTATTTGAAATCGGGCCTGGTTCAGCAAAGGTCTTAAATTTATTCAGCCATTGTCGAGAAATATAAAACTGAAGGAGACTTGGTTCCATTATGTTCAACAAATTCGATATCCTTCGTCTCTCTTTTTGTGCTTCTTCACTGCTCTTCCTGTTTAAGGACATTCATTAAATTGCATATGTTCTTTTTTTAAAAAAATGTATTTGGTACAGAGTCTTAGTACACAGCTCAGACTCATAATGATCCTCCTGTTTTCAGTCTCTCCAGCATTGGGATTATAGACGTGTACCACTATGCCTGGTCTCAGTGGTCAGCTCAGCAAGTCTAGGAGCAGGGCCAGTGTAGCCTGTGGTGCTGGGGATCGAACCCTAGTCCCTGCACTTGCCTAAGCAGGCACTTAGTCCGCTGATTATCTTGCTGGCCTTCTTAATTTCAACAGAACTGTATGTTGTATCACCTCTCAAATGTGTTATTTTCTTTTCCCCTCTAATGTATTATTCACCTCTAGGAACAATACAGTATCCTAACTAGTGGTGTCCATGGAACTACTGGCACGTGGTACATATTCAAATGTTTTCAGGAAGGTAAAACTAAACACTTAAATCTGTGTTCTTCTACCACTAGCTAGTGTTTTCTTTCATAAAATATTAAAAAATACAAAAGATTTTTAGA
>PVKN010020500.1:0-15907 GCA_004027915.1 Capromys pilorides
TATACCTGGATTCTTTTTATTCTCCTTGCTTTTCTCTACCTCCATACCTGTATCCCCTTCCCATTTGCAGAAATGTGGTTTCAAAATTCTCTTTCTGCCTGGCGCAGTGGTGCATACCTGTAATCCCAGTACTTGGGAGGCTGAGGCAGAAGGATTGCTGCAATTTTGAGACAAGACTGAACTACATAGCCAGATACTCACTCACTCACTCTCTCTCTCTCTCAAAAAAAAAAAAAAAAAAAAAAAAAAAAGCTCTTTTGTTTTCCATACCTTGCCCCTGGACTGGTCTTTTTGATCTTTCAACAGCATGGTAATGAGCTTCTTTGCTTAATCCACCCCCCCCTCCCGGGACTGGGGTTCAAACTTAAGACCTTGCACTTGCCAGGCAGGCACTTGTGCCACAGAGCTATCTCCTGAGCCCCTTTTGCTTGATTGTTGGACAGTCTCTGTAATGCAAATGTGACTTTTACCAGGCACAGTCCTAATGTCTTAGTTTGACACTTCACATCATCTCTTAGTCAGCAGACTACCTGGGTCTTATAGGTAAAAGAAGTAATCTTTCTGTTCCTTCCAGTGGTCCCTAGTATGCTCTTTTTCCCAAATATACACTCTTGTGTCTGGGTGAGGTAGAGAACCAAATCTACCACTCTGAAGTCTTACTCTCTTATTTTTCTTCTTTTAACCATTTTTTCTCCTCATTTGGTACCTATCTTTTTTTTTTAATGGCCAGCTCAGCCTGCCCTGGGGGTGGGGCTGTCACAGCATGTGGTGCCAGGGATCGAACCGCTGTCATTGCAGTTGCCTAAGCTTTCCTAAGCAGGCACTTTAGACCACTGAACCATCTTGCTGGCCCGGTTCCTCTCTTTAGAAAGCAATGATTGCTTCTTATTTTTCATTTAAATTATTTGTTTCCTTTGTAAATTTGTAGCAGGATCATTCTGAGATAAGCCTGAGTCATTTCACCGAACTACAGAATCAAGAAGACCAGGAAAACTGGGATTTTGGAACTACTAGAAAAACCCCTTTTCTGCCAGACAAGAGCCTTGGAGATGGGCATACTGTTTCCTTAGGAAAAGGTAAAATAGGGGATGGTGAGATGGCTCAACGGTCTAAAGCACTTGCTTAGGCAACCACAGGGACCATGGTTCGATCCCTGGCACCACATGCTGCGCCAGCCCCACCCTCAGAGCAGGCTGAGCTGGCCATAAAAAAATAAAAAATAGGAAAAGGTAAAATAAATGAAATGCCAAAACTAAAAGATTACCAGGCAAGCCAGATGTGGTAGTGCATGCCTGTCATCTCAGCACTTAAAAGGCTTAGGCAGGATGATAACAGCAAGTTTGAGGTCAGTGTGGGTTACAAAGTGAATTCAAGACCAGCCTGAACTGCATAGTGAAACTCTTTCAAAAACAGCAAAAAAAAAAAAAAAAACGCTTTATGGCATATGCCTGGGTGTGGTGTTGCACACCTGTATTCCTGGCACTTGGATGGCCTAGGGAGAAGGATCACCAAGACTTTGAGGCCAGCCTGAACTGCATAGATAAACCGTATCTCAAAAGGACAACAACAAAAACATTGCCAGGGTATCCCTGTGTCTAATTTCCTCCTGTAATGGGGTGTCACCAATCAGGCAGCTTAGAACAGAAGCTCATTCTCTCACAGTTCAGGGAGCTGGAAGCCCAAAAGAAGGTGGCAGCAGAGCCATGTTTCTCTGAGACGCTGCTACCTTCTTCCTGCTTGGTGGGGCTGCTGTTACCTGGTGCTGTCTGTCATCAAGGGCATTTAAGATCATCCTGCACTGCACAGAAAGGCTCTGTGTCAGAAAAAAGACAGAGTTATGGCAGAAAGCATAGGAACATTAATCTCTCTTTGGTGACAGGAGAGCTCTCATTTTTGTTTCTCTAGCCAACTGCACAGCTTGGGAATCTGCTGAGTTAATTTTGTTTTTCTTATTTTGGCTAGAGAAGTTGTTTGGGAATCTAAGGATAGAACCCAGGGCCAGCCACACATTTAGTATGCTGTCTACTGCTGTGCTACACCTCAGACTAATTTTTTTTTTTTTTTTCTGTGGTACCAGGGATTGAACTCAGGACCCTGTGCTAACTAGGCAAGCGCTTATTCTACTGAGCTATCTCCCTTGCCCTACTAATTTGTTTTTAACAAGCTTCCTTAGGGCATTTTGATTCATGTGTCTCAGTGTGTGTGTGTGTGTGTGTGTGTGTATGTGTGTGTTCAGAGTGAACCCATGGCTTTTACACTGAACTGTATCACCAGTCCTTTTTTTATTTTTTAATTTTGAGACAGAGTTTTAGGAAGGCACTAAATAGCCCAGGCTAGGCTTGAGCTTGCAATCCTCCTGCCTCAGCTTGTCAGAGTGCTGTGATTTCAGGCATGCACCACCATGCCTGGCATACAACTATTTTTTTTAAGAAAATTTTTAAACTTTTTTTTATTTATTTATGTTTTGGCCAGCTCAGCCTGCCCTGAGGGTGGGGCTGGCACAGCATGTGGTGCTGGGGATCGAACCGTGGTTCCTGCGGTTGCCTAAGCTTGCCTAAGTAGGCGCTTTAGACCACTGAGCCATCTCACCAACCCCATAGAACTATTTTTAAATGGTGATTTAAAGCAAGATGAAATAGAGCTGACAGTGAGGGTCTCTAGGACTTGGTTACTTTTTTCCTGGATAAAAGAATAGGCCAGTAAGGTTTATCTGTTGAGGCAGATAGTTTGGAAGATTAAGAACTAAAATTATTATGATATAATTTCAGACAAAAAGAAAAGTAAGATTACTAGAGATCCTATGTATATCTTACTCAGATTTTCCAAGGAAGGATTTGTCTCAACCTTTTCTCTAGTCTACCAATGTTCATGTATATATTCTGTGTTACATGGGCACTGTTCCTGACCTCTGACTGATATGTACATATGCCCCTTTTCTCATGACTGTATTTCTTTTTGTCCATGTGTGGTGCTCAGGATTGAACCTAACGACTCACACATGCTAGTAAACACACTACCATTGTGCTATACCATAATACCTTTTCTTTTCTTTATTTTTTTTTTTTCAAAACTGGGGATCAAACTTAGAACCTTGCACTTGTCAGGCAGGCACTTGTGCCCCTGAGCTATCTCCCTGGCCCTATACCATAATACTTTTTAATGATCGATGGATTGGGTCTCACTTTGTATTTTAGGAGGCTTTAAACTCCTGATAAGGGGCTGAGGACTTAGCTCAGCAGTAGACAGCTTGCCAGGAGCTGGCCAAATAGTTCAGCAGATTAAAGCACCTGCTAGCAGGCGCAGGGGCTGGGGTTCAGTCCCTGGGCCTCCAATGGTGGCCCTGCCCCCAGAGCTTGCTGAGACTGCAATTGAGCTCTTGGGAAGCTATAAACAGACAGATCACTATGAGTCTAATCTAGTAGTGAGACCCTGAACACCCTGTAGACCCTTCCCTAAAAAAGTACAAAAAAAAAAAAGTAGAGGGCTTCCCTAGCAGTCTAGAAGCCCTGGGTTCAGTCCCTAGCACCAAAATCAGAAAACGATCTTAACTAAAAACAGACAAAAAAAAAAAAAAAAAATTCTTAGCAATTCTCTTGCCTCTTGTCTCAAAATGCTGGGACTATAGTCATGCACTACTCCACCCACCTTGCAGTGCCTTTTGTTGTTGTTGTTCTAGGGATCAAACTCAAGAACTTGCTCTTTTTTTTGTTTTGGTTTGGTTTGGTTTTGTTTTTTTAAAGTTTATTTTCTTTTCTTAAACTTTGTGTATTTGTTTGTGTTATGGCCAGCTCAGCCTTCCCTGGGGGGGTGGCGCAGCGTGTGGTGCCTGGGATTGAGCTGTGCTCACTGCGGTGAGCCTAAAGTTTCCGACACACGCACTTCAGACCTCTGAGCCATCTCACCAGCCCAAGAACTTGCTCTTGCCAGACAGGTACTTATGCTGCTGAACTACATGTCCAGTCTGCAATTTTTATTTAATAAATTATATTTTGAAACAGTCTCGGTTGAATTCTCCTGGCTGGCCTTGAACCTGAAATTCTATTTCTTTTTTTTGTTTTGTTTTTTTGAGACAAGGTCTCACTAAGCAATTTGGGCTGGCCTTGTGCTCACTTTTGTAGCCCCCAGGCTGGTCTTGAACTCTCAGAGATCCTACTGGCTCAACTTCCCCAGTGCTGGGATTACAGGTGCGCCACTGTGCCTGATTCTGGGATGCGCAGTGTGTGCTAGCATTCAGGGCGGAGATCGCAGGGCATGTGGGGCTGAGGATGAACTCTGGTCCTTGTGCTTGCCATGCAGGTGCTTACACCTCCAGTCGATCTCTAGCCCCTCTATTTCATGTTGAATGACTAGAATTACAGGTGTGCACTACTGAGCACAGCTTTCTTTCTTTCTTTCTTTTTGGAACCAGAAATTAAACTCAGAACCTTTTACCTGATAGACCGGCACTGTGCCTGAGCTATCTCCCCAGCCCATAAATGTGTTTTCTTAAAGAAGAATTTTCTTACATAAATGTATAAAGATCAGAAGGTTCGTTGGCATGTTTTCATATTAAGCCTTGTAACCTTTTCAACTTTATTTTGTGTTTGTTGGGATAAAGAGATATTGGGTATTGAACCCAAGGCCCTTGAACTGAGAGTTATATCCCCAACACAGTTTGTTTGTTTATTTATTTATTTTGTATTTTAGGGAAGGATCTACAGGGTATTCAGGGTCTCACTACTAGATTGGACTCATAGTGATCTGCCTGTTTACAGCCTCCCAAGAGCTGGGATCACAGGTGTACGCCACCATGCCCACTCTCAATTACAGTCTCAGCGTGCCTTAGGGGCGGGCTGGCACAACAGGCCTGGGGATTGAACTCCAGGCCCCTGTGACTGCTTGCAGGTACTTTAATCTGCTGAGCAATTTGGCCAGCTCTCTAGCTTTTCTCTTGAGACAAAATTTTATCACCATTTTGTCCAGGCTGGGCTCAAACTTATACTCTTCCTGCTTTAGCCTCCTACAGTCCTAAGATTACAGGCATGTAACACCATTCCCAGTTTACAAATATTTCTTAGTTTTAAAAAATTCGTCATTATTTAGGTGAACATTGCTTAATGAGCTGGAAGTGTGACACATACCTATAACCTTAGCTCTCAGGAAGCTGACGTAAGAGGATTGCTAAGAGTTCGAGACCAGCATAAACTACATAGCAAGACTATGTCTTAAAAAAAAAAAAAAAAATCAGAAAACAAAAACCGTCATGGAACAAAGTTCATTAGTTCTGTATCTTTGGATTTAGATAATGAAGATTCAAAGGAACCTTCAGAAAAACATTCTCGCCATACAGATGGATTTTCCATACTTGGGAAAAGGAAAAGAACTACAGTCACTACTCCAAGTAAGTCTTATACACAAAGAAACATGATGTATATTTGGCTTATTTCCAGATAATGTTGGAGAGTCTGCAAAGGGTAAAAGCTGAAAACTCAGGTGCTGAAACCAAGGTTTAGCCTTTACAGCTCTTGGTTTCTAGCTGTGAAGTCTTAGGCAACTTATTCTCAATAAGCCAACTTCCTCAGTCTGAAGTAGAAATGATTGTGCTGCCTGTGTCACCAGGTGGGTAAACAGATTGAAGTCTGTCACCAATTACCTAGCACAGCCAAGTACCAGGCTGTGAGCAAATGTCTGAAGTATTTGACACAGTGCCCACCATGTACAAAGTTTCTAATGTAAAGCACTTCATTTTTGGAGATGTCTCCTCCAGCTTATACTACATGGCACATTTAATGTTGACTAAGTATTATATATTTTTGGTTGTTACAATGCTTACATATTAGAAATGTTTATATACATAATTCAAATAGACTAGAGTAGTGGTCGGCAAACTCCTGCTCACCCACTTTGGTTACTTTTCTCTCTCTTGAGCTAAGAATGCTTTTCACACTTTTAAAGCATTTGAAAAATGAGACAGGTGCCAGGGAGTTAGCTCAGTGGCACAGTGCCTGCCTGGCAGTTGCAAGGTTCTTAGTTTAGTTCCTAGTGCCAATAAAATAAAAAATGGACACAGGCCATACTCTATGTGGCCACAAAGCCTAAAATACTCACTGTGTTCCCATGAGCAGAAAGTTTGTCAATCCTTAGTATATAGCTTTTTTTTTTTTTTTTTCAGGACTGAGGTTTGAACTCACGACCTTGCACTTGCCAGGCAGGCACTTGTGCCACGGAGCTATCTCCCCAGCCCAATCCTTAATATATAGCTTTTAAGGCATTATAGAGTACCAAATTTGAGGGACTAGAGACTGAATCTTAGTCATAGAAATATGTGCCTAGCATGCAGGAGGCCTAGGTTGCATCTTTTTTTTTTTTTTTTTTTTTAATGGCCGGCTCAGTCTGCTGGGGATGGGGCTGGCACAACATGTGGTGCCGGGGGATCAAACCGTGGTCCTTCCAGTTGCCTAAGCTTGCCTAAGCAGGAGCTTTAGACTGCTGAGCCATCTCTTCAGCCCCCTAGGTTTCAATCCTGAGCACCACCCTCCATCAATTTGGTGATGATTAGTTGTCTGTGGTGGCACATACCTATAATCCCAGCATTTAGGAGGCTGAAGCTGGAGGTTTGTCATGAATTGAGTTCTAGGCGGCCAGCCTAGATTATATAGTGAGACCCGGGTTTTTTAAAAAAAACTTCACAGTGATTAAATAAAATCTATTGAACTGCTTATGCTCACTTCAGCAGCACATATACTAAAATATATTAACTGCTTAGTTGGACAAGACAATGTTACTCTTCTCCTTTAGACTAAACCAAGCTGACAGGGAAATGGACAATGGGGAAATGGTGAATGCTTAATAGATTATAAGATGAATATCATTTGCCATAAATATCTTAAAAACTACATGCTTTGATAGTAAAGTTTTAGGGCCAAGGAAGATAGTTAAGGGCCTGCCTGGAAAGCGCAAGGACTCAGGTTCAATCCCTGCTACTGCATACCATGCTGGCCCCATGCCATGCCTGCCACTGAAACCGGATGTTTTGGTGCTTGCCTATAATCTCAGTACTGGGGAGGCTGTGGATGGTCACTTGAGTTTGAACTGCTTAGTGAGACCCTGGACCAAATAAGTAAATCTTTAAAAACAAAAAAGAAATTAAGTTTTAGCTGAAGATATAGCTCAGCAACACAGTATATGTCTGACAAGTGTGAGGTCGTGAGTTTGATTTCCCCATAGGAAAAAAAAATTTAGGAAATAGGTATTAAAGTTGAATGTGGGGCCGGCGAGATGGCTCATTGGTCTAAAGCACCTGCTTAGGCAGCCACAGGGACTGCGATTCGATCCCCGGCACCACATGCTACGCCAGCCCCAGCCCCAGGTAGGCTGAGCCAGCCAGAACACAAATAAATAAATAAATGAGGTTTAAAAAAAAAATAAAAATAAAGTCAATAAAAATTTTTAAAAAAAGTTGAATGTGACAGGGCTTAACAGTACATGCCTATAATCCTAAACACTGAGGAAGCTGAGGCAGGAGGATTTCTGGGAGTTTGAGGGCAGTCTGGGCTATATAGCGAATTTAGGGCCAGCTTGAACTATGTAATAATACTGTTTTCCAAAATAAAATAAAATGAAGTTGAGTGACATGAATTTAAGTTTTGTTTTTGTTTTTGTTTTTTAAAAAAGAAGGTCACTAAATAGATTTTGTCTTAATTTTCATATTTTGGGATAATACTCTAGACTTTAAAAAGCTCCATGAAGCTCATTTTAAGGAAATGGAGTCCATTGATGAATATATTAAGAGAAGAAAGAAACACCACAACTCTCATGAAATGAAGGTATGCAGATAAAATTCACATTCTGAGTGGGACTAAATTGCTTGGTTGTCATTTTTAACCCACGTAATATACGCTGGCTAACATAGCTAGCTGTGTGTAACTCTGCCTAAGGTATCATTTTGTTTGGGCTTAATATATCTTTATGTTGAAATTGCCTTCCCCACCTAGAGGATTTTCAAAAAAGATGAAAGAAGGTGCTCTTAGGTGGCATTTCCAAAGCGGCAGCAAGGTCTCTTCTTGACATCTGCCCACAATTCGTCAAGGATGGCCTGAATATGGTTGGAGCTATTGTCCTTCCTATCCCTCACCAAAGGGACAATGGGGTGACTCACAGTGGCTCCCTGAGGGTGTCTGAGGTAGCAGCTCCCTAGGTCCTGCAGGCCAGGTCCTGCTGGACTCTGCTCTTTGCATTGAGAGGCGATACAAGCAGCCTGGAGTTTGAGCTGGAGTAGTGAGCTAATAATATCCTAGGAAGTTTATCTTATTGGGGTTAAGAGTATGCCAAATAGAAGGTTGAGAAACATTTACATGGAATTTAATAGTTGAAAACCTACCTATTGGTCAAAAAGCATTTAAGGCAGTTTGTGGTATTAAATATAATAGAAGCCCAGGAGATAGCTCAGTGGCCTAAGCACCTGCCTGGCAAGTGCAAGGTCCTGAGTCTGATCCCCAAGTGGCACAGTTAGGGGCTGGGAAAATAACTCAGAATAAGCGCTTGCCTGCCAAACGTAAGGGCCTGAGTTCAATCCCACTGGTCCCAGAAAAAAAAAAAGTAGCACAGTAGCTGAATGTGGTAGAACACCCCGGTAATTCCAGGACTTGGAAGACTGAAGCAGGAAAATCTCATCAATTTGAGGCCAATTGACTACATATTGAATTCAAGGCCAGCCTAAGATACATGATGAGGCCTTAGCTCAATAAGGGGTGGGCAGAGGACTGGGGATATAACTCAGTGATAGAGAGGTTGCTTTTAAACTAAAGTATACAGACCAAGCATGGTGACGCGTGCCTGTAATCCCAATGCTGGGGAGGCTGAAAATAGGATTACTGCAAGTCCAGGCTGCATAGTGAGACCTTGTACCAAATACACAAAATAAATAAAAATAAACTACAGTATATAAGCTTTTTTTTTTGTTTTCTTGTGGAACGGGGATTGAACTCAGGCCCTTGCGCTTGCCAGGGAAGCGCTTATTCTACTGAGCTATCTCCCCAGCCCTAAGGTTTTTGATGAGAAACCTAATTAAAGAACAGATATTCATTTCAACCCAACAGCACTTATAAATCACTATTACTTAAAGATACCATCAACTTGCAAATAGCAACAAAGCCAAACCATATCTTCATCACTGATTCAACAACATGGATGGAGAATCCAGAGACATCAGTATGTCCATAACTAGGCTGCCTAACATGAAGAAGTGGCACAAGAGGTTCAGAGGCCAGTGCATGACAAAAAGAACTAGAGCTGCATTTCTACACAGGTGTGAGTTAGCTGTAAAGGTGCCTAGAAGCAGTGGCCCTCCTGTCCTTTACCAAGAAGCTAGATCTATTAAGTCTTTAATGGATTGATAAGTGTTCCTTATTATGGAATAAGGAGAAGTTAAATTTCCAGATAAAGTTAAGACCATAACAGGGCTGGGGAGATAGCTTGGCAATCTAAGCGCCTGCCTGGCAAGTGCAAGGACTCAGGTTCGATCCCCAGCACCACATGCTGTGCCAGTCCCAGTGCACTGTGCCTGCTGCAAACTGGACATGGTAGCCCACGCCTGTAATCCTAGTGTCAGTGAGGCTGAGACAAGAATATCACTAGGGTCCAAGTTGTGTAGCGAGACCCTGTAGCAAATAAATAATTTTTTTTTTTTTTCTTGACAGGACCAGGGTTTGAACTCACGACCTTGCACTTGCCAGGCAGGCACTTGTGCCATGGAGCTATCTCCCCAGCCCCTAAAAGTATATTTTTAAAAAACCCGTAACTGCTTAAATCATTTTTTTTTTTAATTAGTATATATTTGCTGTACATACCTCAAGTGACTACTTGCATTGTGGGTATGTGGTACATGGATGTGACACACCTTAATTCTTTCTTATGTCTCCTTCCCCTCCCTCAATCTCTTGGTCATCTTCCCATTTACAGTAGCTCTATCTTCCTGTTTCTTTTTATCTATTTTTCTTTTTCTTTCTTTCTTTTTTGAGATAGGGTCTCGCTATGCAGTTCAGGCTGGCCTTGAGTTCACTTTTGTAGCCCAGGCTGGTCTCGAACTCACATCGATCCTCCTGCCTCAGCCTCCAAAGTGCTGAGATTATAGACATGTGCCACCACACCCCGCTTTTTTTTAATCTATTTTTCATTTTGTCCATAATACTACTTTGAATTTCTCATGAGAAACCATATGTTGTTTAAAGTTGTGTGTCTGATTTATTTCATTTAATGTTTTCAAGGTGCATCTATTTTCCTAAAAATGACTCAAATTTATCCTTTAGAAGTACTCCATTGTGGGGGCCAGGGAAATAGCTCCGTGGAACAAGTGCCTGCCTGGCAAGTGCAAGATCGTGAGTTTGAAACCCAGTCCCACAAAACAAACAAACAAGTACTTTATTGTGTACAAATGCCACTTGCCATTGGTGGACAGAGAGGCTACTTCTAAGATTAGTTGCTATAAATCATGCTGCTATAAACATGGGTAGGCACACATCACTAAAATCCAATTTTTTTTAACTCTTTCAGGAAGATACTTAATAGGGGAATAGATCTGTCATAAAAATGTCTATTTTCAGTTTTTTTGAGGAATCTCCACATTGATTTCCATAATGGTCATATTGGTTTACATTCCCACCAACAAGTAGAAGGGTTTCTCTCCTTTCACTGCCCCCTCAACCCTCATCAGCATTTGTTATTATTAGGTTATCTAGCTGACAGCCATTCTTTCTGGGGTAAGGTAGAATCTCAGTTTTAATTTGTACTTCTATAATGGCCAGTAATAGTGAACATTTTTTTTTTCATGTATTTGTGGAGCATTTTGTATTTCTTCTGAGAGGTGTCTATTCATTTTAGTTGTCCTTTTTTTTTAATTGGGTCTTACTAGAAGATGTAATTTTTCTGAGTGCTTATATATTCTAGATATTAGGTCTCTTAAGATATAGCTGGTGTTATGGTTTATGTCTAGTTGTCCCCCCAAAGCCTCATGCAATCATGGGGCAGGGACTTCTAGAGTTTGACACTTGACTCGTGATCCACTGGGATTATGTGTTTTAGCACTGATGGGACTATGGGTCTGAGTACTGCTGGGATTACTTGACTCTTGATCCATTGGGATTCTGTGTTTTAGTACTGATGGGGTTATCAGTCTGAGTACAGCTAGGATTATTG
Source organism: Capromys pilorides (assembly GCA_004027915.1). Taxonomy (NCBI): domain Eukaryota; kingdom Metazoa; phylum Chordata; class Mammalia; order Rodentia; family Capromyidae; genus Capromys; species Capromys pilorides. Next base: position 11,173 of record PVKN010020500.1, read on the forward strand.
GTGTGGCCCAAGGTGGATAGGCTAAGGCAGAGAGCCTGAATGTAATATAAAGAGAGACAGAGAGACAGATGGTGGCTGTTGCTCTCTGGAGCCCTGGTTGGTCAGTTGCCTCTGTTGTGGTTGTTGCTATTCTGCTGCCATGAACTGGATGCTCTCTGCCCTGTTCTACTCAGCTTTGGGCCAGCTGAATATGGACTGAAACCTCCAGCAATGTGAGCTAAATAAACCTTTGCTTCATTTTGAGCGTCGGGTATTTGTCCCAGCAACGAGTAAAAAGTAACTAAGACAGCTGGCAACAATTTTTCCGTTTTGTAAATTTTCACTTTGGTGACTGTTTACTCTGCAGGAGTTTTTTAATTTGACATGATCCTGTTTGTTGATTCTTGATTTCTGTGCAGTTGGGAAACTCCTTTCCTATGCCCATGATTATTGTTTTACCTCCTTTATCTTCAGTAGGTTGTTTCTGTGTTAACATTTATATCTTCAAGGGGCTGACATCCAACTAAGCACCTGCTTTGGCAAGTGCAGGGATCAGGGTTTGATCCCTAGTTCTGAATATCCTGCCGACCCCACCCCCAGTGCATACTAAGCTGGTGACCAAGTCTGGTCATGGTGCTGTATGCCTGTAATACCTGTGTGCTGGGAAGCATCACAAGTCTGAGCTACATAGTGAGACCCTGTATCAAATACATAAATGGGAATAAAAACAAAAAGAGCCAGGAAGATAACTCAGTGATCTAAAGCACCTGCTTAGGCAAGCTTAGGCAAGAGCACAGACTGGTTTGATTCCCACTGTGGTTCAATCCCTGGCACCACATGCCATGCCAGCCCTGTGCCCAGAACCGACTGAGCTGGCGATACACACACACACACACACACACACACACACACACACACACACACATAAAAGATATAGGTCAGGTTCCAATCTTCTACATGTGGATAGACAGGTTTCCCAGCAGCATCTGCTAAAGAGGCCATCTTCTAGTATATTTTTGGTCTCTTATCAAAGATCATGTGGTTCAGAAAGATTTTTGTTTTATCTGTCTTCTTTATATCTTTTGGTGGTACCAGGGATTGAACTCAAGACCTTGCGCTTGTCAGGCAAGCGCTTATTCTACTGAGCTCTCTCCCTGGCCCCTGTTTTATTTTATATAAAATCTGTTCTTTTTGAGTTTTCTGGCATGTTTTAAAAGGTCTGGTCTTTGCTCTTCTCTGTCTGTCTTTTTTTTTTAGTGGTTCTAGGGATCAAACTCAGGACCTTGTGCTTACCAGGCAAGCATTTATTTCACTATCTCACTGACCCCTTCTTGTATTTATTTCTACTGCTTTTATTATTTCATGCTTATTCCTTCAGCCAAATTTTTCTAATAAGAGTTGTCTTCATTGTCATACAAAAAAGTTACTTCTTGCAACACTTGACAACTAATGACAGTACTCTTTTATTTTTGGTTTTTTGAGGCAGGGTGTCACTATGTAGCCCTGTCTGGCCTCAAAATTTTGGTGATGCTCTTTGTTCAGCCTCCCGTGTGCTGAGATTACAGGTGTGCATTACCACACCTGACTTTCATTTATTCTTTTGCATTGACCATATCTAAAAATGATAACCTAAGTGGAACCCTTCACAGCTGTGTCAAAGTGAGCGTTTCTTTCCCTGTCTTCCTTTTTTCAGGGGTGAGGGTGTATTTTTAAGAACTTTAAAATGCTATTGGGAGGGAAAAGGTAAGAATCATTTGTAGAGTCTATATGATAAATCAATAGTAGGTTCTTCTTTAAATGTAAATGTAATAACTGTAACATACTTTCAAGAGATCCCTAGTGCTACAGGGAGCTGTTTGGTCACATTCTTCCTAGGTACAAAATACCTGGGTACGTGGCAGCCTGGAAAGGCTCTGTGCTCACACAGCACACAGTACAGTCAGCAGTACAACGGAGTAATTGAGCAGTCACCAGCCAGGCAGCACAGGAGAGAGTACAGGAGGAAGGGATGTAGCCCCATTTCGGGGTGGGCAGGACATAAGGGAGCTGCTTCTGCACTCATCAAGGACAGTACCATGTAAGAAGCCTTGTTCTTTCCTTCCTCCAGAAGCAGTCCAGCAGTGAACAAGGGTTACTGACACCCGTGCCTCCAGGAAGCCTCTCCACAGCGTGCACTCCCGCCAGCCAACATCGCTCACAAGGCCAGGCCCCAGGCCCTACCAGGCGGAGCGCTATGAGTCTAAAAGGGTCAGTTAAGCACTCTGTTCTCTCAGTGACGAAAATGAACGTCAGGTAAGGAGTTCAGTTCTAAAATGTAGCCGGGGGTATGATTTAAGGATTAGTAACAGAAAGATCAGTTTTGATTAAGGTCTGATCTTTGTTTATATTAGGGTTCAGTTTTGTTTGATCCAACTTTCTAAGGCACACATAAGGTAACTAATGATAATAAGATATATTTGCTTAATCTTTACATTAGCAGTCTTTTCCTTTGGTGTTTGGAGTTCTATGTACTGAATTAGGATGGAATATGAGGTACCTATATTTCATGGTTCTAGTTTCATGTAATACTGTTTAAGAATACCATGATCAAAGATCTAGGCCTCACTTCACAGCTGTGTACTGAGCAGCCTAGACCTCATAGCACCTCTTCTAATACAGTTGTCTCAATGCTGTGGAGAACTTTGGGTAATGGACTGGGAATATGGACTCAGGATCACCATCAACAATTGTTACATGGGCTAGGGAGATATCTTGGCAGTTTAAGCACCTCCCTGGCAAGCGCAAAGTCCCCAGTATTGCATACTGTGTAGGCCCTAGGACCCCAGGTGCACCATGCCAGCCACTGAAACCAGGTATGTTGGCACACACCTGTAATACCAACCCTGGGGAGGCTGAAATAGGAGGATTACGAGTTCGAACTGCATAGAAAGACCCTGATCAAAAAGAAGAAAAATTTAAAAAATAAAAATTAAAAAACCAAATATATATATATCTCCAGCAGTTCTACTCTGTTGACTTCACCAATTATAAACATATGCATTTGTACTTACATATGTCTTACTGTATATTCACTGAACCTATAAGACTTGCCATTACTTTATTAACCATGAAGACAACTCATTCCCCAGTGACTTTTGACTGATGTATCAATGATGAAACCCTTCCCAATTTTAGAGACATTAAAATGTAGAAAACATACATCAAAGAATTACTGAAATATATTCATGGAGACTTGCTATGAAAAGAGGCTGGGCTAATCTATGGATTGCTCAAAAGAATGACATTCCGGTATTCTGGGAAGATGTAACCATCATTCTCCTGGCAGGGAGATCTTCTGTCCCTTAGACCTGGTGTCATAGTGTCAGTGTGAGGTAGCTTCTTAGATTAGCTCCTGAAGTGTAACTTGAAGCCTGTAGCTGTAATCCTTACATGGCCTCATAGGCTAGTCCCCAGTAGAGACACCAGAAGATTCTAAACGTGTATCTGACAAGTAATAAATAGTGGAAGTTGACATGATTTGTTTTTGCATTAGCCTCTTAAAAACATTTTTTCTACTTGGAGATACCCACGTGGTTTCTTTTTTTTTTTTAGAGGGGGGTGGGTATTGGGGTTGAACTCAGGACCTTATGCTTTCCAGGCAGGTGCTTATGCCACTGAATTATCTCCCCAGTGCTCAAGTGGTTTCATTTGTAAACTTCACATAAGAACACACATCTTGCACTCTACTATCCGCTTAGGTTTTCAGCTGCAACTGAAGATAATGAGCATAAGCGTTCACTGACCAAGACCCCAGCCAGAAAATCTCCACATGTCACCATGACTGGGAACGTGACAAAAGGCCAGATTGTGTTTGGGACACCCACATTAAAGACCACTAAGAGGAAATCTGCTGCTACTGGTAAAAAGTTTCCTTTTAAATCCATGTAACTTAATAAATTTTTTTCCTTGAAGTTTCTCTATATCTGTAAAATCAAAACTAAAAATTTTACAGCCAGGGGTGGTGATGTATATACATGTAATCACAGCTACTTGGGAGGCTGAGATGAAGGAGCATAATTTTGAGGCTAGTCTGTACCAATATAAGTAAAATACACACACCTGTAATCCCAGCACTTGGAAGGTTGGAGCAGAAAGATTGATGTGAGTTCGAGACCAGCCTGGGCTACAAAAGTGAGCTCAAGGCCAGCCTGAACTGCATAGCGAGACCCTGTCTCAAAAAGACAAAAAAAAAAACCAGAAAAAAAATTAAAATACTTTTAAAGATTTGGGAATGTAGTTCAATGAAAAGACCCTGAGTTTAATCCACAGTAAGATGGAAAAAAAAAAAGTATTAAATTATACTTTAATTGTAATAATTGTAATAATTTAATTATAATAATTACAATTATTAAAATCCAGGGGAGCTGGGGAGATAGCTCGGTGGAATAAATACTTGCCTGGCAAGCACATGGTCCTGAATTCAATTCTTTGTACCACAAAAAAAAAAAAAAAAAAAAAAATTATACTATCATCTTGGTGTGTTTTTAATTTTATAGTAGAAAAGTTATTTTTCTTTTCCTTTCTTTTTGATATTGGGGATTGAACTGAAGACCCTTTTTCGAAAAATTATTAGTTTAGGACCGGCAAGATGGTTCAGTGGTCTAAAACGCCTGCTTAGGAAACCTTAGGCAACCGCAAGGACTGTGGTTCGATCCCCAACACCAAATGCTGCGCCAGCCCCACCCCCAGGGCAGGCTGAGCCGGCCATAATAAAAAA
>PVKN010020501.1:0-15900 GCA_004027915.1 Capromys pilorides
AAAAAAACAAAAAACTAAACTCACAATGGAGCAACTTCTATTTCAGATCAGTTTCTCCTCCTCTACCATGGTCTATTTATTTTTATTGGTTTGTTTCTCATTAAATCCTTCAATTACTCTGCAGTGTAAAATGGTGAAATTATTGGCATGTGCCACCTTCATCATGTATCTGGGTTTGCTTATTACACTTGCAGAAAATGTCTGCATGGTGTTTGCTTCTGTTGTGGATTGAGACAGAGTTAATAAATATTATTTGGTGTTTTTTCCCTGAGAAGCACTGCTTTTCTTGATTGTTTTTTACAGTTGGATTGGGAATATTGATTTATTCACCACTGTTACAATAATTGTATACAAGGAACAAAAATGCGGAGGTAACATTTCATCGGCTCCAGCAGATTAATTAGTTGTAGTAGATTAGGCACAGTGTTACAGGGAGGATTTGCATTTAGAGGAAGAAAAAGTTTCTTCTTCTTCTTCTTTTTTTTTTAATCTTAAAAAAGCCCAGAGAATTTAATAGAGATGTTCACCTTCAGCTGCTTCTTCATTAGTCAGTCGGAGCTTTGGGATGGGCCTGGAGGAGAAGTGTGAGGAGAGTAGGGGAAGGGGTGCAGGGAGAGGCTCTTGGAGAAGCTAAGAGGCCGTGGCAGCACGCTCTGAAACTAGACATTGAGGAGAATTAAGGGAGTTTGAGTATGAAAATGTGTAAATCAAAGTTCCTTCCATGCGTTTAGTGTGGGCCTCGTCTAAGGAACATTTTGTTGTTGTTTTTAGACTCAAGCTCCATAAGTTTGCTTGCATTTATTACTCCAGAATGTGAAATGACATCAAGGTGATAAGTTATGGCCTTCCTCAGCAGCGCCACATGGAAGGAAGACCCTGAAGTCCTCTGAACAGGAGTGGTGAACAGTTGTGCTCAAGTAAAGCTGGGCACAGAGAGATGGGTGGTGGTGTTTATTTTCCAGATCCAGGCTGATCCCATTGAGCAAGAAATGAGGTATCCCAAAATGAATCGCAGACATTAGAGGCACTGCACCCTCCATTGCCCTGCATCTGAGCAGGCGCGGGTCCCACTGGGCCATCTGAGAACCCTGTGCGGCTAGACAATCCCACACCGCTGTTGGATGGGGGTTGTTCTGTTATGGGTTTGGACCTCCACAGGATGTGCAGGAGCCTGATTCTGACCTAAGATTAAATGGAGCAGGGCTACAAAGAGGACAGCTATCCAGTGGGATAAGGGAGAATCTCAAGGCGGGGACCCTAAAATGCAAGAAGTTGTTAGAGGCAGTAGGGAAAACTGGGAGAGAGCAAGAGCTCACGTTGTGTGGCCCAGAGAGAGGGAGACCATTCGTGTGGGACAGCCTCCACCCAGGACTGCAGATCAAAAGCCCCCTAGTGTGGCCAGGCTGCCCTGTCCTGAGGGAGGAGCCGCAGGAACCCAGGGTCCAATTAGGCACAGCCCCAGATCTCAGCTGTGGTCTGTGACGGCATCAGGGGTCCAGGCTCAGGAGAGTGCCCAGGACCCCAGCGCTGCTGTCACCCGGGCCAGCGCTTGAGTCACTTAGCATAAAATCACAAGGGAGCCCAGGCCAGGAGGAGGCCTGAGGGACCTTGAGGACACAGTATGCCAGTCCCATGGATATTTCAGCCTGGCTTTCTGGCCAGAGGATTTCTCTGAGATCTTAAGTGTCTTATGTATTGCTTCTTTCTGCGTGGATGTTAGTTTACTGATTTTCACTTTTGCTTAGTTTTATACTAAACATGTAAACACAAAGATATCATGAATGCATGTTATTTGACTTTTGTGCACATGTCTTGATGTTTTAGCTTTATTTTATTATTATTATTATTGTTATTATTATTATTATGGCAGGCTCAGCCTGCCCTAGGGGTGGGGCTGGTGCAGCATGTGGTGCCGGGCATTGAACTTCAGCTTCTGTGGTTGCCTAAGCTTTCCTAAGCAGGCACTTTAGACCGCTGAACCATCTCACTGGTCCAGTGTTTTAGCTTTATTGAGGTATATGTGACAAAGGAAATTATAAATACTCATGCTTAAATGTATAGTGTGCTTATTTTATACAAGTATAGATGATAAAATGAGTATCTCAATCAAGTTAATTAACATATCCATCAGCTCGTGCAGTTCCCCTTCTATTTATTTAGAGAGAAATCTTGAGCTCCAGCTTCTTAGAAAATTTCCAGAGTATAGTAGAACATGGTTAGCTGTGGTCCTCAGCCTGAGCCTTAGATCCTCAGAATGTATTCATCTCTAGCTGGGAGCTTTTGCTCTTTGACCAGCATCTTTTCAGCTCCCCAAACCGGAAGTTTGCCAGCTACCCTGTGTTCACTGTGAATCTGACTTTGTTTTCTAGTTAGATTCCAGAGATCGGCGATATCACAGATTTAAGCAAATTTTTAGTGAATTTTTAGAGTTTACAGCTGTGTTCAGATGAATTTCATAGGGTAACTTTCTTCCTTAATCTCAAATTTCTTGAGAACTGGGTTGACGCACATGTGGGTTTTCCCTCCCTCATGTTTGCCTGTCCAGTGCAAACATTACTGATTCATGCTCTTCATTCTTGAGCATCTTGATCTTACTTCTTGGAGAGTTATGATTATAAGCCAAGTTTGTATGGCAGTTGACATCCATGGTCATCTTGTTTTAGTTTTTAACTTGTATTGTTTTATAGTTAAGTCATTTAACATGATCCTCTGAAACATATATATATATATATGTATATATATATATATGCGTGATGACTATAGTCAGATACATGGAAATGAAATCTAAAAACAAGATGTAGAGTTGGAGTAAAGTGCATGTTTTAAAGTTCAGTCTTTGCTTGTGAAGGAGGTGGACATCCCCAGGCCACTGCATCACACCTGGCTTCCTCTGGTGAATCACATGGGCTTCTGAGAACTTCTGTGCTGAAGGCCACTTATGGAGAAGGTGGTGAGCCCTGTGTATTTCAAGCCCTGCTGGGATCAGGACATGTGTGCACCTGCTGCATGAGCCCGTCTTGTGGTAGAAGCTGGAACAAGTGAGCCAGTTGGTCACCCTGAAGTTCTCTTTGGTTCTGAATTGCTTCTCTTGGTTACTTATTATCTTGAAAAAAAATTAAAACCCACAGAAAACTTAAAGAAAAACACAGGACAAAGAACATTATTCACCCTTCACCTATTATCTAGCATTTTGCCTCATGGCTCTGGGTGTGCATGCTTTTAAAACCATGGCAATTAAGTTGCAAATATTCCATCACTTTACCCATAAATACTGGAGTATCCATCTCTTGAGAACAAGGGCAGCTTCTCTTACATACACAACACCATTATCTAATTCTAGAAGCGCAGAGTGGATGTGTTGGTGCCTAGCACCAAATTTAGGTTCAGAATTACTTTCAGGATTCTCTTCATGCCCAGATGGTTGTAAAGCACCTTCCTCCTAAAGATCCAACAAAGAATAATAGTACATTTCATAAATTTTACAAAAACATTTTATGACCTTTAATTTGAGGACATGACTAACTAATATTTAAAATAGGTGTTTCTAAGGGCTACCAAGATAGCTCAGCTGACTAAATGTCTGCTTAGGCAAGTACAGGGGCTGAGGTTCGATCCCTGGAACCCCATGCCGCGCTGGTCATGTTCCCAGGCACACTGAGCCACTGATGGAGTCTGGGCGTGGTGGTGGACACCAGTAACCCCAGTGCTGGAGAGGCTGCAAATAGGAGAATCACTATCAATCTGAGCTATGTAATGAGACCCTGCACAAAATACAAAATACAAAGTACAAAAAAAAAAAAAAACACTAAAATAGGTATTTCCAGTTTAGTACCAGCTAGTGCTCGGGTATGTGATTGTCCTCCACTTTTTCCATTTGTGACTAGTTGGGCACCTTTAATGTCATAACGGGTGTTAGATATTTCTCTTCAAACTTGCATGTTGAAAGGCCCAGCACTGCCTTTTGGAGAGCTAAATATTATAATAACAAAAGTGCTGGAACATGAGGCAGGAAGGAAACCTGTTGAAACATACAGCTGCCCTTTCCAAGCTATTGTGCAGTGGTCCCTTGCCCTAAATTTAGTGGTATACCTAGTTTAATTAATCATTAAATTAATTAATTCCTATTGCAGCGCAAACCTGAAATCCGTTACATCACTGTACTGGGCTGATGCTTTAGGAGTGCAATCACCTGAGATTTCCTTAACTGAGCCTAAAGCTCTCCCTGCGTGGAGCATTGTGCATAGAAAGGGCTAGCAGTGGATGCCAGGGGTCTCTCGGGAGTTTTCTTCTTTCAGGACTATGTGCACCCTCTGGAGTGTTTAATGCACCTGGATCTCAGCCTACAACTGAGTCATGGGGAAGGATCCTGGGAACAGTGCAGCTGGCGAGTTAGCCCAGGCAATTGACCTAGGGTCCAATGCTAATAAAAGCTATGGATTTCATCTTGTATATGTGCCCAGAAGTTTTCACAATGACCACACAGAACAGAATCCAAAATCAAGGGAACTCCCCCGCTGAAAATGTAGACTTGATTCCACCAAAATGGTTCTTCCAGGGTAGCTCGTTTCTTGGTGCCGAGCTCTTCTGTCATATATTTGCATATACAAAGCCTTTAAAAATCACTTCCTTAGATTCAGACTCAGAGAAGTAGACTGTCCACTGTGCTGTGGTGAGAAACAGATGATTTAAAGATGGCAAGAAAAAGCAGGTTCTACCTGAGGGCTGTGACTGGGGTAGACACTGGTCATACTCTTGGGAGGCTAAAGGTATGCTGCATTTGCTAACATCCTAAACTTGCTCAAGAAATTTGGCACCTCAGGATTTCCTCAGAAATAGAGAATGGTGCTGTCAGAATGCCACAGATAACTCAGAAGCTGAACAATAATCAGGGCCTTGCAATGGCACGTGAAGCCCCAGTGAGGCTATGTGTGGGACACTGGGCTACTGGTGGGAGCACACTAGCCAAGACTCTGTAGGCCTGGAACACGGAGGGGGTCTCCAGCGACTTGTCCTTTTCTCTGTACTCTTAGGAGTTGGACAACATTGGATTGAGATGGCCAGAGAGAGAGAGATGAGTGGCAAAAACACCCGCCTGGCAAGTGCAAGGTCCTGAGTTCAGTCCCAGGTATCAAAATTGCTCTTCTCTATGGGGGACTGCCCATGAGATCACCTGCAGTGGTTTTGCACACATGGACTATCCAGCTACTACTACTACTACTACTACTATTATTATTATTATCATTATTATTATTATTATTATTATTATTATTATTATTATTATTTAGGTACCATTGAAGGCCATGGCTCACAGTTGCCTTGGTTGGGTCTGTTTGTGTCTCAGCCGTAGATTCCCATGCTGGCACATTCAACTTTTATAAGAAAGTTCTGGGCTACCTCATAACTTAATTCTTTTTTTGTTGTTGTTGTTTTAGAGGTTTCTTCTGGACAGTGGAAAGAGGAATGCCTAAACATCTTTCCAATCCTTTGGATAAAGTGAACAGATGCTGATTAAAGCATTCTTCCCTGACATGACAAGTCAATAGCATACTCCCGCTGCCTTGCTGCAAAACCAAATAAAATAATTCCAGACCTCCCTGCACAGAAGGGAGTCTTGGACTCAGGCCCCCTGAAAGAAAAGTGCCTTCCTGTCTTCTGTAGCCATGGTCCCCTTCCCCACTCAGTCTTCTGTCCAACCCATCGAGCAACTGGAACACGTTCATTGACAGCTCTGTCAATCAGTCAGTCATCAATGCCCATTGGACACAGACCTTGGGAAAGGAGGGATTCATTTATTAATTTAGTGGGGGTAGGCTCTATTGGGTGCCTTAGTGAGGGATGAGAGGTCCATAGCTCGCTCTCTCTCTCTCTCTCTCTCTCTCTCTCTGTCTATCTCTCTCTCTCTGTCTTTCTGCCAACATCAGTGATGTCATGGTAAGAGGGGTGGAGACCTGGGGGCCCCATGGGCCAGTGCTTCCATGCTAGCCCAGCCATTTAGTAACTTTGGTTATGTTTTCTTACTAATTTTTCTCCAAATGACAACTTTCTCTATGTTAAATGAGAGAAATCCTGTCCTTAAAAAGCTGTCATTGGTCTAAATAAAACGTGAAGTTTCCAACACCCACTGGTAATACAAATGGGTGCTGTTGCTTCCTTATAGCTCAGATGCTCATGGTTAGAGGAATCTCATGAAGGAAGCTTTTCCCCTGTTGCTCCGCCTCCTTCCTAGAGTGACAAGGAACCTCACATGCAGCACAGAAGCTTTTGCCAAAGCTGTTGGTTTTGAAGATGAAGAATCCAGCCCAGATATCTACCTTGTCCCCAGAATCACCCCCATACATATCAGCTCCAAGAAGCCACCGTCTCCAGGTGGGCTGGGCACATTATTCTCACTCTTGCCTGGAGGGAACACTGCCAGTCTGAGTCCCTCAGATCCTGGTTGGCATCCTACTCCCCAAGATGGTTGGGCTGAGGGTGGGCAGAGATCCTCCTGTTCCTGAAGGAGGAGCTAGAGGGAAGAGACTTGATAACCAATCACCAGCCTCCCATTGCTTCTCAGCACTCAGGTCTACCATGAAGTGGGTGTGCATCCTGGGGGCTGAGGTGAGCAAAAGACACAAGACTAGATAGAGCGGGGCTCTTACCCAGGCGATGTGGTCCAGCCAGGCTAGACTCAGACACAAGGGCTCTCCAGCTGGGACAGTGAGATTTGAAGAAATTACTCCAAGAACCATGCCCCAGACAGGGATTAAAATTCAAATTCCCTGCCTGGTTCTGAGACATCAGTTCATTTTCTTCTTTTACTATTTGACACTGAATTCAGAGTCTTTGCTAAATGCATGGTATCTGTGGATATTGTTGAGGTTCAGCTTCACAGAAGCAATCGATGATCTAACAGGGAACTTCCAGGACATTTCTGATGAAGTAAAACCCATTACTGGCCAACTCAATGCAGACAGGCAGGGGGAAACTCACAGAATAAACGCTTGGAAATAGCCCTGGTAGAATTGCATTCTGTTTCCGATTGATCATCTGTTTTGTTGAGGGAAAGGAAATTAACATCCAGGATGTGGTTTTCCTAGCAAGAACTATAATTTTCTATTCAGGTGTCTCAATGTGTAGGTCAGTGGGCATGAGCTCTTGTTCATTCAGGGATATAATGAAAGTGAACTTACAGGTACACATCATGGCACACGCAGGCCCTCATGAAATGTAGTAAGATGAACCTTCTAGCCCCTTTCTCTCATCTGCCCACCTTCCTAAAAGTGGACCAAGGAGAGCCTTCTGGCTAGAACAGAGACCAAAACTATGGGCTCTCTTTAGAATTTGCATATCTATAGTCCTCATCTGACCTCCTGCCCTCTGCCATGTGTAAAAGCAAGCTGAGTTGTTTAAAAATTCATTTGTACATTGACACAATGCCTTAGCTTTTTGCTAGAAGCTTCTAGGCTGCCAATCACAGCAGCCAGAATGTGCCTTTTCACACATGTGCTGGCTCCAGCTCTTCCAAGCACATGGTATGTGCATCTGCTGGCTCAGCTTCACTGGGAGGATGCAGCTAAGGCTGGGGGTGAGGGGGCAATGAGATCTGTATTGCTATCACTCTGGATAAGGACATTTAAAGCTGTCCACCCTGCCTCCAGCCAGGGGACAAGCAAGTTCAGTAGTTCTCATAAGGTGGCTAAATTTTGCAAGTTAAGATATAAGCATGTTCATCTCACCCTAGACTCTTGTGCCCCAACCTGTTGACCCTCAGTGTTCTTGGGGGGCTAACCGGATGCAACCTTTGTCGCAAGCCATATCTGCTTGTTCCTTGCTGAGAACCTGAGCCAAGTGTCACCAGACTCCCTTTCAGGGGCACAGCCTGAGGGAGCACCAAACCCCGAGTTACACATCCTTCCCCTGAGCTCTCTGAGCTGTCCTTTCTCAGTGCACAGCAAAGGAGCTCAAGGACAGGTCTTCGCTGGTGGGGCCTTTGGATGAAATGAGATCCCAGGTGGAGCAGTGGTGAGTCCACCAGGGATTGCTCCTCTTGCTTTTGTGGCAGTGGCTAGGATTTGTCAGAAAAAAACCAGTCATGCCACAAGCAGGACTTTTTTCATGAAGCCCCAGGTCTCAGACATGCCAAGCTGGAACATGAAAGAGAAGGGAGAAGAGGCCCCATGGCTGCACGGTGCACAGGGAGAAGGCATTCACACCTTGCATGTTGTGTTGGCTTCCCTGCCCTAATGTGGGTAGCAGGAGCTACAGTGGAGCCCTATTAGACGTTGTTTTGCTGGGCAGTGTGCAGAATTCCTGGCCTGCTTCCCCTCACAGTCAGTGCTATGCACGGGGCGTGTGGCTGAGGGAAAGGCCGAGGCTGTGTGACATTATCCACACTGGCCTTTCTTGGGAAGTGTTGTGGTTTGTGGGTAGTTGTCTCGCTAAAGCCTCATCCAGTCACTTGGGTACAGTTCTAGAGTTTGTGACTAATTCACGATCCAGGGCTGGGCTTATGGGTCTAGTACTGCTGGGATTATGAGTGTACTATGGCCATACTGGGCAGAGGGCCTGCAGGCAAAGGAAGGAAAGGAGAGAGGTTCTCCTCTGCCTTAGCTGTTGCTGCTCCTCCCTTTTGCCTTTGCTCTTTGCTGTCTTCCACCACCATGAACGGCTGCCCTCTTCCATATGCCACTCTGCCTTGGCACCAGGCAAGTATGGACTGAAACATCCACAAACCGCGAACCAAATAACCCTTTCCTTTCTTAATTTTGCATGTCAGATATGTTGTTCCAGCAATGAAGAAAAGGTAAGTAAAACAGGAAGTAGCACTTCTTACCAACCCTTCCAAGAAGAGTTTAGAAAAGGCCAGTCACATCAATGAGGATTTGTCTTGAAGCATCTGTGAGTCTGGACACCTCAGGGACATGGCAGGGTGCTTCAGGACACAGGAACACCTGGCTGGCCTATTTTGGTCTCTGTATGGTCAACAGAGCCATCTGCAGTGACCTCTCTGCCACCAAGACCACCCTATGCCACATCTGGCTATCTGTCCTAAAGGAATCAGACAGCATTTAAAATGCAGTTTGCTGGCAGCCTGAGCTTTTTGTTTCCTGCAGATGGATGGAGAGAACGGAGTCTCTCAGAATGCTTAAAACTGCGGGAAGAATCTAAGGGAAATAAATGGGGCTGGGGAGAGGACAAGCGGGTACCTGCAACCACACACTTGGGGTGATGGTGATGAAGAGGCTTTAAATACAGCCAGGGACTCTGGACAGCTGCGCGTTCAGCAGAACTCAGCAACACTGCTGTAGAACAGTTTTAAATGTCTTTTCCCTCATAACTAGATTATTCAGTACAATGTCATTTGCCGCCACTGACATTTTCTTTAAAGTCATAAAGGCCTGCATAGTAATAAAAGGGCTCGGAATAAAATTAGGAATATCATGTATAAATTATCTTTAACCTTAGCTTCATTTGGACTGTGACTTTTTAGACCTGATCAATTTTCATGAAACTATCCACATAAAACTGTGAAAAAATATTTGATCCCTGGCTCTCGTAAAGGCAGCGGTAACAAGGCCGCCACTTTACCTCTGCTTAATGGTGCTGTTGGTGTCAGTCTCTGTGGGCGATGCAGGAAAGCAGGGGATCATTTTGAAATTTAATGTAATTTCCCAGAGCATTGTTAGGGAAAACATCTCGGCTGCCATGCATATTTTATCTGAGTGCTACGTACTCAAGGACATCCAGTAACTTACTAAATTTTCCGCTTAGTTGGAAAAGCACTCACTCCCACAACTTGAGCGCTTTTCCTGGCGTCGCAAGGGTAAATTGGTTGGGCGCCGTTGCGCTTTTTTCTTCTTAGATTGCTTGCATCATGGGTTTTCCCGCAAACAGGGAAGGGAACCCCTTTGGAGTCAGCGGCATAGGCCCTGGAAGCAGGACTGGGAAGCCCTTCAGCCAACGTGCGGTGAAGGCGTGACCCGAGCCTACCTGTCTTGCACAAGCAGAGAATCCAGCAGCCGTGAATAGGGGATGTAGAGCGCCCAGACGAACCCCACAGGGACTCTCTAAGCCGTATTTGTTTCTTTAGTGTAGCTGGTTATTGTGCTTCCCCAATTCTTACCGAAACTAACAGTTTAGAAAGTCTCAAAGCAGAAGAAACTGTTCCTGTGCCTCTTTCATAATTAATTCCTGCATTTCTGGAGGGTGAATGGACTCTTCCAGGAGTCTTTTTAGTTCTGTATGAATCCTGTCTCGCTCCTGCTCAGATCTCCTGGGCCAGCCCTCCGTCTCATTCACAAGTTCTCTCTGCACCGCAGTGCCTCCTGGTGATGGGAGACGCCAGAGGTGAGGGTCCTGCGCCCTTTGCCCACTCAGAGGGTGTAGTTTGCACCCAAGAAAGGCGCTGTCCTGCATCGACCCACCTTCACTGTCCCTTGACAAAGCTGCAAGTGGAATAAGCGAGTCTGAGGTCAGTGGGTACAAAGTGAATGGAATATTTGCCATTACTTCCCTCATAATCCACACATTACATTTATAGACCTTTCCTCCAGACAGTTCCCAAAGGGCATTTGCAAATTTAACAAACTGTGGCTGAGAAGTCCAGCAACTCTCAGGTGAACAATTGTAATTGCTGAACCATGTAACCTCTCAAGCCCCTGCACAAGCTGCGGACGCCCAAGTTCAGAGCGGGGTCTTCTATCAGCCAGGAGCAGTCCGCACACACTGAGCTTGTTCCAAGCGAGCTGGCCATCAATTGCAGCCTTGCACTGTGACTACTCAGGCCCTTAGGCTATTTCAGAGCCACCATCCTGATGACTTCTGATATGAAAACAGAAGGATGACACCACCCGGCTCAGCACTGGCCCATTTTCCCAGGGCAAGGAGACTCTGCCCTGTGCTCGCTGAGGTCTGGGATGCCCTGCCAAGCCTGAAGCAGGGGTGCCGGCCTCTCTACAGTCTTCCCGCCGGCTGCAGCTTGCTGTTCTACACTGCAGGGACTCCTCCTCATCAGTTGCCCGCCCTGAAGGGGCCTATGCAAGACAATGTGGTTCTGTTCCCACATAAGCCAGACTACTTGGAAAAACTTTTTAGCATCCTTGATACCCAAGATCCATGTGTGAAGAAGGAATTAGGGAAAGGCCAGAGAGCCTATGGTCTCCCCAACTATACAGTGTCCCCACCTACTACCTGGGATTTCACATGGCTGTGTCTTTCCTCAAGGACTCTCCCAATTCAACAGAACTCCAAGGATACCTCATGGGGGTTCTTATCCAAAGATTCCTAAAGTGGAAACCAGCAGGTCACCCACTCTCAGGTGCTAAGAGGTCACCTGTAGGCATCACTATAATTTATAGTGAAAACGTAGATCTCAACTTCCCCCTGCCATCTCTCTGTTCTTTCTTGGGACTCAGGTGTCATGGTCCCCCTGTGCCCAGTCAGTTTCCTGTGTCCACCTAATGCTGAGATGCAGAAACTAATCCGGGACTGAGACACTAGAAGAATGTGAAATGCAGCCTTTATGCCTGGGCCAAGCCATACCTAAGCATCCTTCTCATGGGAATGTCTCAGCTGGGACGGTCTGTGCTTGATGAGCCCAAGACAGGCCTCTGCCATCCTGATAGCTGTCCTGTAGCCAGATCACAGCGCAGCAGGAGTTCGCCTGGCAGCTGGAGCTGGGAGCTATTTGTACCTCGGGCCCTCACCTTATTTTGTTAAATTTAAGAAACGAAGGCCAGAGGAGATGAGGTTACCAAAACCGTAGGGTAGCCGGTAGTTAAGCTGGGGTGGGGACCAGTGTACAGGCTGAGGGGTGAAAAGGAAGGGTTTCATGATGATTATTCGGGTAGGAGCCCATGAAGTCTGGTGGGAGGCAGCTCCTCCCGTGGTCAGAAACACCCATGGCTCATGTCCCCCCAATTTCACCTCTCAGATCCCTCAGAAAGTTGGGTACTCTTGTCACACTGGTGCTTCCTCTCCTGGACTCTGAGCCAATGATCTCATCAGTGCTACTGAGCCACAGCTAGGAGGCAGAGCCCTTCAGACATAGTTCAGAAACTCGGTCAACATCCCTGGCCATGGTTTATATGTTGAGAACACACATCTTGGGGGACAGGGTGTGAATGAGGACACTGCTGGCTACACAGAGGTAAGTGACATCCATCATGCTCTGGTCCTGTCACTCCATTACCCATGAAGATCCACTGCCTGATTCGCAACAGTTCTCCATGTGCCAAAAGAATCTGAACTTCAGGGCCCAGTAGGGAGAGGGGCCATACTGTGCGGCCCTAGGAGGACCATTCCCCTGCTTTGGTAGTGGCATCGAGGACCACAGCAGTGGCGCAAGGGGTAGGCTGCTCCCTAGAGCAGGGCCAGCCCTTCACTGTGCACTTAAGGCTTGGAATTTGAGGCCCCCGAGGATGGTATGTAACAGATAGCTGCAGCTGACTCTCAGAGGTACTGGCTCCTCCCCATGCAATGCAAGAGAGTAGGAGCAACTTGGGTGGTGGCGAACGTTCTGGATTTAATTGTCCTTGAAATTGCTACGTTCTGGGGAGATATTTCTCTAGCTTTGGGCTGCCCTTGAAAAGGGGACCTCACAACTGCACATCTCTGTGATTAATAAAAGATGTGAGGCCCCCACACGAGGCCTCAGCCCTGCAGACCCATCCAGCGTGTCTGATGCACAAGGCTGTGATCTGTGGGAAGCGGATCCTTTCCCGGCTCCAGATTCTTTTTTGTGTTCCGGCTTAAGTGAAAACTTTGACTATGGGTCACTTAGGAGAGGTAGCTGGCTGGTGAACACCATCTGTTTGTGGATCCCTGGTGGCCTATAGGCGTCCTTTGCTCCAGAATCAGATCAAGTCCAAAGTCCTTGCCGCTGGCTTGCAACCTGCCTGCCCTGTGGCCATGGCACCAACCCTCACCTGCATCTGCCCTAGGGGAGCCTCACTATGACAGCGGGAGGAGCTCCTTGCTCCAGTCAATCATGCATTCTGTGGGTAGTGCACCAGATGAAGTACAGTAGCCAGAAGTCACCAGCCAGGTAGGAGAGCTTGACAGCAGATGACAAAGGCCGAATAGTGGATGAAGGACAGTCATCATTGTGCTACTGTGTCTTGGTCCATTGTCTGCATGACAGAATACCACAGAATGGGTACTCTTCTCTAAAAGAAAGTGATTTATTTGGCTCATCCTTCTGGATGATGCTTTCCAGTGATGTGGTGTTGCATTTGCTTAGCATCTAGTGTACCGTAACATGTAGGGAAAAGGCTGTCACATGGCAGGAGGGAAAGAGTTTCCACTGGAGAGACAGAGAACTTCCTCCCAAGATGGTTGTCCCACTATTGGGAGCACCACCTTAATTCATCTGTGAGGCTGGATTCCTAGAAACCTCTCATTAAGCCTCATATATACAGCCACACTGGGAATTGGGGTTCCAGCACAAGAACTTTTGGAGGATACGCTCAAGCCACAGCAATGGGCCAGGCTTTAGATGCGGAAGCAGGGTTGACTCTACTACAGTGTACCCTTCACTGAGTCACATCTCCACATTCCCCCACCTGGCCTCCAGAGTCAACTTCTCCTAACTGGGAGTAGGAAGCAGGGCTGTCTGAATTCAGGGTCACTCTCAGTAGAAGACCTGGCCAGCAAGCCAGGACAGGCTGTGGCACTTAAGCAGACAATGGAAAGAGAGGCGGTGGGAGTGTGCAGCTCGCCCATACTTCCGGCTCGGCCTGAGCCCTTCGTTCTCCAGGAAGTGGTTGCCTCTGTGACTATTACTCTGGGGGAGGCCCTCCTAATGTGTGGGTGGCCATGGATCAGGCCTATCCTTGGGTTTGAGACCATATCAAGGCTCTGAGGGAATTCTAGCTTCATGCAGGTGGAGTCAGTATCCAAGGTCTGGGTCAGAGTGAGTGGCCGGGGAAATGTTGACACTGAGGTTGAGACCTGAAGACTACATAGAATTACCATGTTAATTTGAAGGTGGGTGGAGATGGCCTGGTTGGGGATAAGGAGAGTAAAATCAGTGTTTTCAAAAATCTGAAAGAGATCAAAAGCCCAGTGAACCAGGGAGCTGCTAGGGCCCAGCAAGGTGGGGTCTGGCATGATGAGCAGTGAGGCTGGCAAGTCCATTGGGAATGCAAGGGCCCTCGGTTGAGGGCTGACTTTTGGATGTGGCAAGGAAGTTGGATTTTTGTCCTTGGAACACAGAGACCCCTGCAGCATCTTCCCTAATTTCCTTCCTTACCTTCTGGAGTCCAGTGGCTGAGCATTCTCAACCAGATTAGGCTTTTTCCTGTTGACCTTCGACCTCTCCTATCTCCTACTCAGAGCCGTTGGCCTTAGCGAGCATCATGTCAGGCCTCAAGCACTCGATGCTCTGAGTCATCTTCTCCCTACTTCTGGTCTCTTTAGTGGCAG
The DNA here is from genome assembly GCA_004027915.1 of Capromys pilorides. NCBI lineage: Eukaryota > Metazoa > Chordata > Mammalia > Rodentia > Capromyidae > Capromys > Capromys pilorides. Next base: position 14,407 of record PVKN010020501.1, read on the forward strand.
ACGCCACACAGCAGCTGCCATGTGGAGCCATGTGGAGCAGGAGCTCCATGGAGCAAGCACAGGCTGCTGGTGACAGGGAGCTGGCCGGCTGACAGCTGGTGTTTGGGCCTTGTGTCCACTTATGTCTTGTCCTCATCCAGAAAGGGCCATGTCTCTGGCATCCAGGAAGTTCTTGTGGAGTTTGATAAGCTCCTCAGAGAATGTGTTATGAATTAATGATGGCTAATCTTGCTGCATGACAGAAATCCCTGTTGTGACTAAAACATGTGGGTGGCTGGCCATACTGTAAACTCTAGGCTGAGACACAGTACTGGGTTTTGAGAAGGATGGGCTCTCTTGGTGTAGAGAAAGTGCAGTGGGGGCCTGACTGCTCTGGGGTGGGAACACTCCCTTCAGATGGGAGGGTCCCCAGTATAAGTAAGTATGGTAATGGAGATTTCTCTCTCATGGCACCATTCACATGCCAGTCACTGGCTAGTGACTCTTCTGGGGGACTTAGTGACATCAACAATAGTGGTGGTGTGATAGCAAAGAAATAAAAGCCATGTTGATTTCAAGGCCCATTAAAATTTCAGTTTTTTAAAAAAATCAATATTTCCTGGGACATAAATGGGAAAAATTGGTAGTAGTCAAAATTCTATTTGAGGCTTTTAAGGGTATGGCCAGTGAGGGATGAAAATATCAGCTAAGATAAAACACAAGAAATTCACAAAAAATAAAATCTGAGTAGTCGATAACTTTCCATCTGAAATGCTATGTACAAGCATAGGTTATCTGGGATAACGATCTGTAGAAGCAAATTCATGTTAAATACATTGGATTTTGATAAAATGTCAACTTTTGCCATAAGACATACCTAATATAGGAACTATTAGTATACAGGAGATGTTATCTATTCAGCGTGACCTGCCCTCTGGAAAGTTAGACTCACACACCAAATGGCTAGTGTGAGTTTACTTTTCTTCCCACAGTGGTCAATAATGTCTTCAATAACATCCTTCTTGAATGGATAGAAAAACCTACAATGGGCAGAAAAAGATGGCTTGTCACTTCCGAGAATTGTATGTCTTCTTAGATAAGCACTATGGTCAAAGGCTTCCACACCATGACTGGTGTGGACAGTCATGGATTATATCTCCGGGTCAGTTGGTTGTTGAGGGTAGCGCAGCTTGTGTGCTATTTTTCCTGGGCAGAGCACTTGGGCACAGCTGTGCGTGGGACCCCTCAGGCTCAGCCTTGGGCAGGTCGGCTGTCTCCAAAGATCTACTAGCCATTCCTTATAAGGTGGCTCAGCCTAGAGATCACATACACCAGGAGACCACTGTCCTGTCTGTCCTGTCTTAATGCTTGCAACAGAGGGAACATTAATTTCTTTGTTTAGCTCCTAATGTTACCTAGTTAGAGTTGTGACTCAAAATACCTCCTTACAAAACAACCTCCTTTAAGTTACCTAGTTCTCCTTCCCTTTTAGAATGGAAACGAGGCGCACCTACA
>PVKN010020502.1:0-15908 GCA_004027915.1 Capromys pilorides
CTAAAACTTTAGCTGAGGAAAATTACCCATCTTAAGCTATTTCAAGGTTAATATTTTATTTAATAAAACTTTACTAGATAAAGTTTAATGAGCCTTTATAGCCTTTGAGACGTTTTTTAATCCCCTCCTAGGATTTGGGGGGTTTTATTGGCATATCTTGATTTCTCTACAGCTCTCAGTAATATTTATAGCAGTAAAAATTCTCTACCATTTATCTCCCTTCCCTCAGAATTCAGGAATGCCGTACCACACTAATGGTGAGTCATTCCTCATTCCCAACCTTCTCTGAAATAGCTGCTGGTGACCTTCAAGCTATTAGGCATATAAAATACAACCCCTATTCTTGGGTGATTAATGTGACACCAATATATTTGTTTACCCATCTTGTCTGGCTAACCACATAGATCATAGTAAACCACAGACACACAATTTCATTTATGCCAAGAAGATAAACTGCTTCCAGGAGCTGCCATGGGATACAGTGGCTATTGCATACCTTTCTTCTGATCATATGTGTGGGAATGCAGGAGTCAGAGAACTATGCCAGTTATAAACAAGTGTTTAAACAAGTCTCATAATCCCTCTGAGCCTCCCCAGTCCCTTCAGTCCTAAAATTCTGAACCCTATATATAAGTATGGTTAGAAGATAAGGAATCAAAATGATCCAATCTTTTTTTTTTTTTTAATTTATGCATTTGGTCCAGGGTCTCACTACTCAGCTTGGACTCTAGTGATCCTCCAGTTTCAGCCTCTCCAGCGCTGGGATTAGAGGCATGCACCACCACTCCTGGTTTTGTGGCCCGCTCAATGTGCCTGTGGGCAGGGCCGGCACTGCATTTGGTACCAAGGTTCAAACCTAGTCCTTGTGCTTGCAAGGCAGGCACTTAAACTGCTGAGCTATCTCCCCGATGCAAAATGATCCAGTCTTGCCACACAGACCTTGAAGAAGGAAAACAGCCATTAAAAAAAAAATTCTTACTAAGTGAATACACTGTCCTGTAACAAGTCCTTAATTTAATATCTAGTCTGTATAACAATCTGAAAGGCTCATTTGCGCAACTTATCAAGACATTTTAGCTTCAGGCTTTGTTTTGTAAATTCATTGAGTAAAATGCAGTTAGTCCCTCCATTGCATCACACACGTGACAGGAGAGACCTCCAAATATTTTGTGCAAGTTGGTGTTTCTAAAGAACATTAATCTGAGGCCCCAGCCTTTTGTGCCTTAAGTATATGCACTCTCAAACCAGGTGAGGAAAAAGGAGAGTAGGGTTTCCATTAGGAAGATGCTCCATGGGAAGCAGGGGAAGTGGTTTGCTCAGATCATCCCACTTCCTAGAACACACACTGAGCTCTGAGACAGCAGTGCTCACAGCACAACACTGGTGCTGACCTGGACTCCGTCTCTCCCCTCTCAAGGGTCTATCTGTGCTTTCCCACCAGTCCTCACTCCCCATTATCTTCAGTGACATCCTCTCTTCCTGCCATATGTTTCATTATGTTCCTTCTTTCAGAGATCCACAACAAGATGCTCTATTACGGGGAGGAGCAAGAACTTGACCAAGAGGAAATCACAGAGAAGCTGGTGTTGGCCCAGAAAATGCTGGAGGAGATTCGACACCGTCCAACATTTCTCACCCAACGGGAACTTGTGGATGCAGAAGCGGATGAGGCTTATGAATGTAGGTGTCTTCTGCTCCTAACTGATACCTCTGTGCTTTCTTTGTGAGTCTAAGAGAGGACACACAGGCTTGGGACATGTGATCAAGCAACCAGTTCTTGGTGTTCAGGGCGAGGTTCTTACCATGGCCTCCAGGAATTGTTCAAAGGAACTCACTATATTACCAAGATTTTAGATCCAATCCCAACTTTAAGCTGTTCAGAAACATCTAACATACCACAAGGGATCCACAGCTTTTTAGCTCTGTGAGGAGCAAATTGGGATTTAGCAGTTGGCTAGAACATACGGAAAGTTGACTAGGGAGTACCAATTCCCAGAGCTACAGTAAGAGACCATTTACTAAAAAAGGCAGAAGTGCACATGGCCAGAAACATTGATTTTAATAACTTTTAGCCTCTAATACAAGTTTAGTTATTTTCATTAAGGGCAAATATGTGTACCAAACCACAACAGTAATATCGAAGCTATGACTTGATCACTGTATCAATTATCACTTATTATCTATCAGTCCATCTACAGCATACTCATTTGAAAAAATAAAACATTTATTTGCTCATGATTTCATAGGCTGACAATTTGGGCTGGATGCAACTTATGTATCTCAGATCAGCTGATGCAGCATGAACCAACTTCCCTCGTGGGTCTCGAGCTTGCTGAGAAAGCGGGCAACTGCCCTCCAGGACGCCAGCTCAGGGTTTTTCATATGACCAAGTAGCCTCCCTGAAGGACCATAATGTGTTGTTTCTGGGGCCAAGCACCAGCTCCATTGTCTAAGTGGCCCAGCAGGACCATAACTCAGCCCCAATAATAAATTAGAAGGACAAGTGTAAGGAACAGAAGACACTTTGTAAAGAGGAAAAGGTGACAGAAAGGAGAAGTTAGATAGCTACCCTGATAAGAGAGAATCAGGATAGGGGGTTCTGAAAAGATGGAGGACCTTTGAGCCCTTGTTCTCAGCTCATGTAGGGACAGTGAGTGACTCCTTTCCCTCCTACCTAAAGCTCACCATAACTGGATTGGCTTCTGGGCATCTCTGCTTTAACATTTCTTCTGGTGTTCTGTGTGTGGCTATATTTTTGTCTGTTCATTTATTTTTCTTTGGTGTATCTTTTAAGGCCTAATGTTTGGGGTAGGCATAGGCATCCAGTGGCAAGGAGATGCCTTATGCTTGGTCAGCTTAGAATTAGTAGGGTGGCATTAGGTATCTGTTGTATTCTTCTAATGACTCTAGAATGAATATACATATATACAAGTGTATATGTGAGTGTACAGGTGTGAATATACACTGTCTTAAAGTTAGCCCCCCACTTTGCTTCCCCCATATTTTTGGGGGAGGTGGCTTATTATTTATGTGTCTGGCTTTCTGTGTCCTGCCTGTCAGATTCTTTTTTTTTTTTTTTAATCTCTTGGTGCAAGTCTGACGGTCTTTTGGTGCTTTTCTTTACCTGTTTTATTTGTTTAGTTTTGTTTTTCTTTTCCCCTGTCTTGACTTGCTTATTAGGGGGAATCTCTCCAGTAATCTGTTTTTAACTCCTGTAGTTAAGATTGGCTGTAAGGGACCAGGGAGATAACTCAGTAGAATAAGTGCCTACCTGGCAATCACAGGGTCCTGAGTTCAATCCCCAGTACCGCAAAAAAAAAGGATTAGATGGAAGACCTAAGGAGACTTATTTTATTTTCTTGGCCACAGACCCTGTCCTACAAATAAGATACCTGGACTCTCTGCTTGGACTGCCATACTGTCACATTCATAGGACTGGCTGAGGTCAGCCCAAATCCAAGGGGCAGTGTTGATGGGAAGAGTTGCAAAGAAATAGTTCATTTCAGTCTTCACAACTGACAAAGGAAATCACTGATTTCTTGTCACATTTTAGCACTGCTGCTATCTCACGCCAGTTTTTCAGTCTATCAACAACTCAAAATTACAGTAGTTATTAGTTCCATCTTTAGCTCTCACTCTCATAGAAGCCTTTGTTGTACTGCTGCCAATTTGCTTTTTATACATTGACCACCTTTTAAATTCCATTTACTTATGCATTTTAGACTATATTGCTAAGAAGAGCTCTGTAGCCTTCATTAGATTGCAAAGGAACCAATGGCATGAAAAGGGACAAAGGGCACTAGTCATTTTCCTGTATCATCTATCAGCTTCTTCAACAGTTGTTGTGGACACTGTAGAAGAACAATGTTATTGTCATAAAAGCTTGTTATAGTAACAAATACTTAAAGTCTTAACAATATGAGAGATGAAGACAGTCAGGATGAGAGCCACAGGCTGGAAAGGTGGAGCCCTAATGTCACAACCAGGTGTGGCTAAGCTCCTCCTCTGTTTGGTGTTAGAACAAGACTACGCACTTCAAACTTTCTACAGAGTGAAAGTATTTATAGCCATTCTCTTTACTCAGCCAAGAACTTGTATCTTCTCCTCACAGCAATAAACGAAAACATAAATATCAAACAACATAGGCTGATGTTCCCTAAAGAAAATAGAAATAAGGCAAGTTGTCAACACATGTGTCCTTGAACAGGGAATAAAGCTCACATGCAAAGTTGAAGGAGAGCATATCACTGACCTTTGTTCTTCATTCTACTCAAAATCTTGATTTGGGGGCTGGGGAGATGGCTCAGTAGAATAAGCACTTGCCTGGCAAGCTCAAGAACCTGAACCTCAATCCCCAGTTCTGCAAAAAAAAACAATCATGGTTTGGGTTTGACCTTAGGAGTTAAAAACAGTTGCCTGGAGAAAGTGTAGAAGATCAGTAGTTATGAACATTGGAATATTTTATCTTAAAATTGACAAGATAATTTTGGTTATTTTAACAGTAAAAACTAGACTATACTTAAGACCCCTTTACGGGATGAAAATTATTAATAACCTAAATCATAATAAGAGTAATAATGTGGCTTCCACATAAAACACAACTCTTTGGGAAAACTCATCAAACCTTTCTTTTAAGTATGACCCATATGTCTAAAATACAACAAAAAGCATTTTTTATTTCCAATGTAAAATGTAAGGCTATTTTTGTAAACAATGGTTCAGTTCCCATCATAGGAAAAGGTTTGGCCTGAACATTTTGCAACTTTGCTGAACACTGGAAGAAAGAGAAGAAGTCTGAGCAACGCAGACTGAGATTTTGTCTCTGTTTCCCCCCAGTACTGACCCAGGCTGAAAATTGGCAGCAGCTGCATAACGATACTCGCTCTTTGTTTCCCGTTGTCCTGGAGCAGCTGGACAACTACAATGCTAAGCTGTCAGACCTCCAGGAATCACTTGAGCAAGCACTCGACCATGTCAGGGACGCTGAAGACATGAACAGGGCCACCACAGCCAGGCAGCGGGACCATGAGGTACAGTGGACAGTGCTGGAAATACATGCAGTCAGTGTAGCTTTCCACCAAGAACTGGTACAAGCTAATATATCTAAATATAATATATTATAAGCACTTGGGTATATATAATTTGGGTGTATATAATATACACCCAAATATATTTAAATGCTCCTGTGTTTAAATATGACAACTTTTTTGTTCCTATGAATTATTGACTCAAGGGTGTGTGCCCAAAGTCCAGTTGAAACTATAATAATTGGTTCTGGCTCTGACAAGAATGGAGTTTTTCTGGTTATGGTGCGCATGTGTGTGGCTCTGTTGATCTTGCAGCTGGGTAAGTGATGCATCCGTCCACCCCTACCTCAGTATCAGGAACTTACTGTGTTTCATTTGCTCATTTGTTCATTTGTTTGTTTGTTTGTTTGGAGACAGGTTCTCACTGTTTAACCCAGGCTGGCCTTTCCAGGATGGCCTCAAATTCCTGGTGATCCTTCTGCCTCAGCTTCACAAGGCCTGAAGAACTCAGGTCCTAAATCATACTTGGCAAGCACTCAGCCACATCCCAAATCCTTTTCGTTTTTATTTGGGGATAAGATTTCCCTAACTTTCCCACATTGGCCTTGAACTTGTGATACTCCTGCCTCAGCTGGGATTACAAGCCTATGCCACAATATTTAGTTGGTGCACTATTATTATCTGTAATTTTTAATATTGACAGCACTAGGACACAGAACTCCACGAGACCGTGTGTTCTGAATGTGTATAATTTTTGGAAATACACATTGCACATGCTATGTGTAATTTCTGGAAAGACATGATAAGTAGATCTCACAGCTTGGTCAGCAGCTGCAAAGTGCAGAAACTAATTGAAGACAAGATCATGCAAATACAAAAAAGTGAAGAAAATTCCTAGACATTGAAATGGTTTGCAGATGCACTCGTCCAGTGGGCTACTGACTCCTGGGGAGCTGTGATCACCCATCACTGGAACGAGCATTTGTACTTCCACCCATGGCTGTAGGGAAGGGTCATCTTCTAAGAGACTGACACCTGAACATTTGGACGTATTTATAAAGATCACAGTGAAAACACAGTGTAGACAAATAGAAAATAACTCTGAGAAAATTCATCAGTTCAGTTACCCATTTTTATTGTCAATAGGTCAAGATAGGCTTTCTGCTCTAATTTGTAAACATCACTAACCCTCACTAGATCCTTGTAAAGTTTTCTAGAGAGAAGTGAATTACACGGACCAATACAAGTGAGCATAGCCAGTGGTTTAGAATCATAAGGATCACTATGGCCTTCTTTCTAATGCATGAGTCTTACACAGTAGTCACTCAAGACAGCCACTTACCTTATCCTTGAAACTTCCCTCTTTCCCAGCCCACAGTTGGCCACCCACAGGATCCTCCCCGTTTCACCATCTAAATATTTGTAGTTCTCTTGCCCATTTTCTACTGCTCTGCACCATCTCTAGCTCTGGCACTCATCATCTCTCAACCAAGGGCTTCCTCCCCTCTCTCCTCCTCTTCTCTATCCAAGTCATTGCCCTGGCCCTGCCAGAGAACCCACATAAATTTCAGTTCTTAGAGTGATTATTTACTTTTACTAAAACCTTTCATCATCTCCTGGCCACATAGAGTGGTACTTTTGACATTACAGCTTATGGATCATATAGTGGGTTATAAAATAAATCTGGAGGGTTGTAACCATCATTTAAAAAAAATAAGAAGAAAGTGAAATGCAACAGAAAACATTAAAGCACAACACATAAACTAAGGTATGGTTCCATCTGCCTTTTGTTGTGCATGCACTGGCTTGCAGCCTGTAGTATACTTTTCAGTGTAAGTCATGGATAATAACACATGAAAGACACTGCCTTCCAGGACAGCCCATGCCCTGCCAGTCAGCTTGTGGGACTCTGATCCTCACAGGCTCTGTAGCATCACCTCTTGTCTCCTTGCTTCACATATTCAGCTCAGGCAATTACCACATGATTGACCCTTGATCCTGTCTGCCTGGAATATGTCCTGCTCATTTCTTCCTGCTCCCTTGGCTACCCCACTCATTAAGTCTCTACTCACAAATTCAGTCCACTAGGAAGCCTACATTACAATCCAGTCCAATGATGTCTGGTGCATACCAAGTGTGATTTAAAAAAAAATACAATGTGTTTAAACAATTTTTTTTGTTTTTGAGACAGGGTCTTGCTATGCAGTTCAGGTTGGCCTTGAGCTCACTTTTGTAGCCCAAACTGGTCTCAGACTCGCACCAATCCTCCTGCCTCAGCCTCCCAACTGCTTAAACTGTTTTGTTGTTGTTGCTGTTGTTTTCTTTTCTTTTGCAGTACCAGGGATTGAACTCAAGACCCTGCGCTTGCCAGGCAAGCACTTATTCTACTGAGCCATCTCCTTGGCCCTGTGTTTAAACTTTTAAAACTCATTACAGTATAAAACACTTTGCAGTCTCAGAGTGGTGGTGCATACCTATAATCCCAGCACATAGGGGACTGATGCAGGAGGATTCCTGCAAATTCATGGCCAGCCTGGACTACATAGTAAATTCAAGCCCAGCCTGAATTACATGGTGAGACCCTGTCTCAAAAAACCAAACAATAAATGGCCACTAATCCCCTTCAGTGTCCTCCCTCTTGCTTTACACACACTTGTCTCACTGTTTTTGCCACTTTCTGAAACAGTTCTGAAGCTCCTTTATTCCTTAATATCTTTAGCTGTGCTGTCATTGCTACTCCAATGTCATAACTCAACTGAAATGCTTTCCATGATCATTTTGACTTTGGGAAAGAGGCAGAAGTCACACTGTGTCAGATTTAATCAGGTAGAAGAAGACACACAGCAGTGTTTCTGAGCCTACATTTTGGCTGGATGGCACCTCACATAAGCATTCACTATGTTTTTTATGATGTGTTGCAGACCCAAACAAGAACTTCCAGAACTCTTTCAGAGTGTCAAGAGTGATGGGATAAGTGTGCTCAAAGTGAGGGGGAGGGGCAAACCAGACAGCTCAGCCAACTAAAGCACCTGCGTAGGCAGGCTCAGGGACCAGGTTCGATCCTGGGTGTGCCATACCAGCCCTGCCCCTGAGGTTTGCTGAGAGGGTGACTGAGACTGGGAGTGGTATAATCCCAGCACTTGGGAGGCTGAAAACAAAAGGATCACTACTTGTCTGATCTGTGTAGTGAGACCCTGTAGACCCTGTATTAAATGCACACATACACATACACATACACACACAAAAAAAAAAAAGTGAAGGGGAGGATCTTGAGGGAGGTTAGTGGCAATATGCTTCCTCACTGTAGTAGATATTTTTGCTTAAACATTCTTTGTATTTTCAATCACCCCTTCTGTTTCTGTACTGTGATCATCTTTAAGTACATCTCTCTTCTTCAGTATACAATGGGCTCCAGATATTAGGGAACTATGTGTTCTTTATTTAATTTTTTATTTTATTTTATTTATTTGGTACAGGGCCTTGCTATGCAGTTCAGACTTTCAGTGACCCTCCTGTCTCAGCCTCTCCAGCACTGGGATTACAGGGATGCACTATCACATCCAGTTTTGGGGATGGCTCAGCACACTTGGGGTTTAGGGCCAACCTGGCATGCAGTACTAAGGATCAAACTCTGGTCTTGGAGCTTGCCAGGCAGGGAGTTAGACGGCCAAGCTATCTCTCCAGCCCAGGAACTACATGTTCTTCACCTTCGAGTCCTAAAGTATCTATCATACTATCTGACACAAAGTAACAGCTCACTGAAGATTTATTGGTTTAATAAAAATAATTAAATATGTGGTAGTTTTGTCAGATTGCACTTGAGTTTAGTAATGACTTCTATTCAGTTCCAAGTGAGAAGTGATTCTTCCTTCCTGAGATATTTAAATCAGTATCCCTAACTTGTTAGATAATACTGTCCTATGCTCAAGAATGGGTTTAGAGAATTTAAGTAAAAGAAGAATGACCCTGTAAAGTTACACAATCATTTCAGGGGTTCACAGATGAAGACTGCCAAAGTGTGTCCAGTACTGAAAGCACTGGAGGAGAATCTGTCAAACAGACCAGTCCCTATCAGACAGGGCAAACAATGGCACACAGGAGACCACAGACATATTGTCTCTAATCTCAGGCAATAAGATTTCATCACTGGGAGTGGGCAGCAAGACCTCTTAGTATGTGTGCTGGAAAACTGTATGTGGCTCCCATTTCAGATGGTCCTTCGCAAGGCCCCTAACAAGCAAGGGTAATGCACAGTGAACTGAGAACCGAAATGCGTATCCATAGGCACAGAGCCACTTGATTTCTAATGATTTGTGAATCAGTGTGCTTGTCAGGCACACTGGACTTTGTGAATGTAATAAGCAATAAGTGGACAGTGTGACCCATACAAAGAGATTTTAGTTCTAAAAATGAATATTGTAGATTCAAAAATAATTTTTAATTAAATTCTTCTCATGCACAACTTTTTTTAAAACCTCCTGCATGTGGATACCAAGGATTTGGCATTTTTGTAATTCAAGCAGATGGTAGGCCTCAATTTAGCTTTGCTAAACAAACTCTTCTACTGAGTACAAATGAACAGCATAAGCAAGACTGCAGGAAGAGAGCAACGCAGCAGTGAGGCGTTTTAAAGCCCTTCTCAGTCTCAGCACTCCCTGCTCCGCGCTTGGGCCGCGCTTGGCATTAGGCAGAGCTCTACCTCTTTTGGCCCCCTCTCCTCCCTCATTGCCTTTCCCTGCCTCACAGCCACAGTCAGTGGAAGCGATGCCTGGGTCTGCCTCTGTATCGTAATTGAGTGCACAGCACAACTTGCATATTGATTGTCTGTAAGAGCAGCCATTGGCTATGACCTACTGCTACCCGTTACAAATGAACCAGTTTTACATTTCTAGCTTTTCCATCCCTCTGGAAGCATCTTTTCTCCCTTCTAAGGCACCAGATCCTCAGTCCACCCTGCTGCTCATTTATTCTGTGAGCAGTGGACACCCCAGCCCGCTATGCCTCCCTGGAGGATCTTTCTGTCTGCTTCCCACCCAGGCTCTGAGCTCTATCCTCTTCACAGCACTGCAGGTGCAACGTCAGATTCTGAAGCAGTCTCTGTGGTTGTAAAGAAATGATGTGATTTTTAAAAAAACACCTTCTTTGAAAGTGTTCCATAGCATACTACTCGCAGAGAGGTGAATCACCAGCCATCCGCCAGTGTTTCTCAATTCTCTCACAAAATCTTCCTCCCAGCCACTGGAGATTGTGTGGGTTTTCTTCTTGTTCCCTTTGTTCTCGTGGTGTACACTGTACCTAACTCCTTCATCTATGGCTAATTCTGTGTCACCTTTGAGCCATCTTCAGTGTTCCCTCCCCAGAGTGCCTCACCTGTTCCACAGTCCAGTGGTCCTCACATTATTAGCTTCTTAAAACCCTTTGAAAAGACAGTGAAAACTAGAGAACACACACACGCACACACACACACACACACACACACACACACCACACACACCCTTTCCATAGAAAGTATGTTCATTTGTTCATAAGGAGGTTGGCAGATCACCCACGTCAGCACCGGGTTCAAGCCTGAGCACAAGAGGAAGTCCTTCTGCCTCTACGCTGGCACAGCCATCGGTGCGCCTTGGGAATGGCTGTCAGACTTTGTCGCACTCGGCACACACTCTTCTGTGCTCCCATTTAGGAGGCACTGTTAACTGCTAAGTGCGGACCTGGGTAGTATATTAGGTCTACCCCAGCACATAACGCCCTGCTTCCTAGCACCTGACATGAGGCCTTGCATTTGACGATTAAAAGATGGTGGACAAGGTAACAGCACTTCTATGTAATCCTGAAGTGACTGGGGCACACAGATTATTCTTGAGTATGTGTTTCATAATTGGATTGGGCCTCCACACAAATAAAGATAGCAATTGACATCCTTTTGTTTACTTTTCCATACTTAAATAGCATGGAACTACTATTTTTAAACAAAATTTAAAACTCAATCCTATACTTCTACAGTAGTCTTTCGTAAAACAAAGTGGTCTGTATATGTCTGACTTATAGGGATCTGATTTTTCAATTCAGAAAACAGTCTTAAGAGGTTGATTTCACTTATTGTTATTAATCCTATAACTTAGGATCAGAAAAGAATAACACCAAAATTTTAGTCTTTGCACAAAACCAAAAATAACCATAGGCATTAAAAACTTTGATTGGTACCAAAAATAGGCATAGAAAAAACAATAACAGTATTTATCATTTTATTCCTAAACCGAAAAGGTAATAGCATGATAAAATCTTTACAAGATGAATATAAAGTGCTGGATTTTTAAAGTAGCTAAAATACTCTCTAAAAGACAATATTTAGATATTCTCAGAAACCAAAATTGTGTCTTTCCTCACAGTTTCTGTCTCTAGCATCAGGGAGATTTTTTTTTTTCTTTTATGATGTGACATGGATGTTGAAGAGTGCTAATTATGTTGTTTTCACAATGATTAGTTTTTGAAACTTTTTTGATCCAGTTCAACATTTTTCCGTGAAAATATCTTTTCTGTTTCAAAGCTAATTTTACTCCTCTTCATCTAGTGCTATATATGGTCAATGGAAGAAACCCTTTAACCTGCAGTGCATTATTCCTCCATTACTAAAAACACAGTTTTCATGCGATATCTTTAACACACAGTTTTGAAGTCTGACTTCGACTTCAGGGTGTTAATAGTGTTCTCCTATGTGGCTTCAGATACAAGTTATAGCAAGGGCTACTGTTCAGACCTTTTGAAAGGAAAACAGCCTGGGTGAGAGCTAAACCATAGAAATGCTTTTTGTCCTCCTTCCTGTATCTCTGCAGACTCTGCACCCTTACTTTGGTGTAGAGCTACACAACGACCTTGTCTTGTAAAGTTCAGAACAACTGGCCTCAGCTAATCACGCTGTAATGAGGCAACATGGCTATTCAGGGGACATGGATTATTTTTTTCCAATGGTCTTGTATCAAGAGGATGTTTGAATGCAATTCTTTTCTCTCAACGCTCATTTCTTCCTATAACAATGTATTTGGAGAAGATGGGGTTCTACTGTTCCTTTCTACTATGTCAAGAAACACTAAAACAAAAAGACATTAAGGTGAACTTAGAAAGTTTAAACATATTTCTTTGATGTCCAGACTTCTATCATTATTTTTATGCTGCCTTGGACTATACCTAAACCTGTATCTCAACTCTATTCCTAAAGTAAAGTCAACTCACCTGGTACTCAAACTGTCAAAGCATTTTTTACTTTTGCAATCTAAGATTCATTTCATTTGCTTTCAGATTCTCAACTCATTTAAAGCTTCGTATTTCCTCAGAATCGTAACATCAGAACACTCATTAAAAAATGTGTTAGCAGTTTCTGTCCTCGGAAAAATCTAGTGAAAAAAAAATTAAGTCTGAGCCTGGACCTTTGGGTGGTATAAAGCAAGATCACAAGTTTATGCTTTAAGAGTTAAAGCCATTTTTAATTTTTAAAACATTGGGATGCTCTTCTGTAGACTCGTTCCTATCAAAATGCAATATTTGTGCCAGGTCTAAACATAGCATGTTTGAATATTTTAAATGAACTTATCTTTCAATTAATGCAAATATACAGCCTACACTCAATCGTATATCTGGAATCCCACTTTACATTGTAGAAAAAAAGATTTGGATGCCCTCTCTAAAGTGCTAACTCTTCAAGATAATGATGCTATGAGCAGGCATCATAACTAATAGCCTCAAATATCCCAACATGAAACTTCTGTAATCTCCCTACTATAAATGAGAAAAGTGAGCACTAGGTAGGTAGTGTTTACAAAAGAGGCACAGCAGGTAAGTGATCAATCAGGCTGGCACATGAATCAGGGGTATCTGAGTCCAAAGACAGCAGATTGACATTCACTGCTCACCCTGAGACTTTGTTGAACACATTTTCTCTTCCTCCATTCCTATTTCTTCACCCCTACAGAAACAACAGGAAAAAGTAAGGAAGCAGGTGGAAGCTGTGAACACTTCTCTGAGCACCTCTGCACGCTCCTTGACAATGCCTCGGCTGATTCTTGTGGAACTTGATGATATAATAATGGTAAGGAGATATCTAACTGATTTAAAGTTGTACCTATGACAAGTTAGAACAGTGGCATAGTGTCCCAAAAGAATAATCCAATTCAATTCAAACCTATCACTTTAGCAGTCACCAAAATTAGCTGAGTGGGTGGTGCCTAGCTATAATCCCAGCACTTTGGGAAGCTGAGGCAGGGGGAATCACAAGTTCAAGTCCAGCCTACGCAATTAGTAAGATCCTGTCACAAAGTTAAAAATTATAAAAGGGCTGAGGAAGGCCAGCCAAGTCGCTCAGTGAATTAAAGTGTCTGTTTAGGCAGACGCAGCAGCTGGGGCTCAATCCCCAGCCTGCAAAGCTGGCCCTGCTCCTGGGCACACCGAAATGGCATACGCTGAGACTGGGCGTGGTGGCGCATGACTGTAATCTCAGCATTGGGAGCTGAAGCAGGCTGATCACTACAAGTCCAATCTCCATAATGAAACCCTATAGACCCCATAGACCCTTACTAAAATAAAAAAAGGATGGGGAAGTAGTTCAGTGTGAAGATGAGGTCCAATCTTCAGGATCAGATACTGACAAAAATAATAATAATAATAATAATAATAATATAAATTAACAACATAAAATGACATAAATATAGTTATAATAAATATAATACATATAATAAACATTATTATCATTGTCAGTGACAGAATTCCAGTTTTCTGTGCTTATACTAACTTCTAGCCACACTTGACTATTTAAGTTATAAGGTGCTATAATTAAGGAACATTACAAATTTGACTCCTTAGTTGGATTAGCCACATTTCAAATTCTCAGTAATCATAAGTAGTTAGCAGCTACAGAATTTTCCACAGCAAACATATCATCACAGATCTATCCTTTCACTCTATGCAAAAGTTCTATGTTTAATAAAGCTGAGATTTAATATGAGTAAAGGTTCAAATGCAGAAATTTTCCAATATTGTGCAGTGAACGAAACTATCATGAGATCACTCTAAGATTATCTTTATAAAGGTAGGATATTAAAATCATCCTATCACCATCTCAGGCTTTAAGTATTCCATCCCTGTCTTCCCCATCCCAACTCCAGGCACTGTGCTTGGTACATAAACACCTACAGCAGTGAACCAACCAACACCCTGACCTCCAACCTCTGGCACTTCGCTCCCACAAGCTTTCCTCCAGTCCACCTGTGTTCCCTTGTAGGGTGACACCCAGATCATGCAGTCAGCAATTGTAACTCTCCTCAGTCTGTCTCAAGCCCTTCCCTACCTGAGCATCATCTCTTATCTCACCCTGGAAGGCCAATGCCAGCAATTCTCTAGCTGCACCAGGGCCTCCCCACCTCCTAATGGTTCCATTTGCTGTCAGCCTAACCCTTCGAGACTCACTCTCTACGAAGCGGCAGAAACTTTGCTTTAAACAATAATCAGAGTGCACTACTTCTCCTACTAAAACCTCTGGGGACACGTAAAGGAGGAATTGTGCTCACTGTAGCATGGCTAGTAAGGACCTAAGTGACAGGCTCCCGGCCAGCACTCTGACCTCATGTCTGCACTGACTACCTGCCAGCCACCTAAGCTCCTCTTACTTTTAAGACAGATCATTCTTATTCCTACCCCAGGGATTTTGTACCTGCTGTCCCCAGACCTTCAGATGACAGTTATCCTGTGACTATTTGACCCAAGTGGGCCCCTTACCCTCAACCACTCTCCTTCCCATTCTCCCTGCTGTTTTGATTTGAAATGTCTTTTTCTTCCTGAAATTAGCTTGTCTCCTTATTTGATCACTTGTTGATTATCTACAACTCTTTGCTAGGTTTCTTGAAAGCAGAGATTGTGTTCATACATACACTATCTCTTAAAGGAGAGCCTGACGTGCAGTACATACTTGTTAAATGAATAAACAAGTAAACATGAAGTGTCCATAGCATTGTTTTTGCTTATGTAATACAACAATTTTATGAAAGTATTGCTCCCCAGGTAATGAACCAAACAGCTAAGAGGCTTGCTATCATCTCTAAATCCTATGTCATAAGAATTGTGCTATGTTCTAAAAATACAAAAAATAAACTAAGCTAAATTAAAGTCAGTTCCTATTTTCCAGAGTCATTTAATCTAGGGAGTAAAATAATCATGTAAAGTGATTATAATCATGTATGTGATGCACAGATAATGGAAAAGTATGGAAACCCTTATAAGAGGCTTGAGACTCCATGGGAGAATTAGAGATGGCTGCATAAAGGAAGGACTATTTGACCTGAACTTAGAAGGCTGAATAGAGTGTTTCTGCTGAATCCAACAGAAAAAAAAGATATCCTAGACAGGATAATTTTATGTACAAAGGTGCAGTTGCCAAAAATAAATTATGTTGCATTAAAATAACAATCAGACAAGACCGGCCCATATAGGATGTAGGGGAGTGGAAGTGGTAGGAAATGATTAAATCAGTGAGGAGACAACAGGGATCAGCTGATGAAGCCACGCTTAAGAATGGATTTATTCCTTCAAATCAGTTAGCTGATCCTGAGGAGAGAAGTAACATGATCAAACTTGCTTATTAGAAAAACCACTTTCCCTGAAAGAGGGTGAGGATGGATTTAAAAACTGAGAGACTGGGCTCAGGCAGAAAGCTCCGATCACTCCCATCCTAGCTCAGGCTAGAAGCCCACCCTAAGAGCACCAACTCTGAAGGTCTCTTTTCTGGTCAGGAGAAACAAGACTGAGGGATAGCAGAGTCATAGAAGCCATAACAGGAGCGTGTTCTGAGCCAAAGACAGTGACCAGAAACCCACCAAATAGAGATAGTTCCCAGTT
>PVKN010020503.1:0-15906 GCA_004027915.1 Capromys pilorides
GAAAAAGAGAAAGAAAAAAAAAAAAAAATCTGAGAATGTTCTCGATCGAAACCGAAGGAAAGGAGGTGGCTACAGTTTCAGCTATCTTAAGAGCCAAAGCTGATATGGAATTCGAAGATAAAAATTATGCAGCTTGAACCTTTTTGAGACATCTATATGTAAAATGTATGCTAAGTTACAGTAGTAGGCGGAGTTAGCTTCCACCTGGTGCTGTGTGTGCCTTTGCACTGATTTCAAAGTGTATTAAATTATAAAACTTGAAAGTGGTGTGACCATACTAACACTCTACCATGGAAAGTGTCTAATATCAAGCCTGAGTGGAACAAAAACAGAGGGGGATTGAGGTGTAGAGTTTGAGGAAAGTATAAAAATTGTGTGACCTCACCTGGGTGACCAGGAAGATGCAGAATCTCCTCTCTCCCTTGTGAAAGAAGACGTGTGGTGATGCCAGCTTCCAGCATGGGGGTCACATGAAGCCTGGACTGTGGTACACTGACCAGTTGCTCATTTGCTTTTTTGGGGGGTTGGAGGGGGTGCTGCCATTAGCACGTTTGTTTTAAGCAAAAGAAAATGTGCAAACGCTGTACTGAGATCTCCACTGGCTTGACCCTTCCACTCACACCAGCCTTGGAATTGCTGAGAAAACCTTAACACCCGTTTTTTTGAGACATTAGTGCCCTGGCTGTCTGAGTAGCAATCTGAGACAGTACTGGGATGGGGCGGGAGGGAAGTCTATGGACTCCTTTCAACATGTGGAAGGGACAAATTCCTTACACCCAGTTGTCTTGGGCTAGCAAAATGGTACCTTTCTCTGCTTTGACTTGACTTATGCCAGTTTACTTAGTGTCTCAAGCCCATTGTTCTTTTTGCTAGGTCTTTGATTCCTAAATAAAACGGATAACGAATAGTAAAATGAAAAGAATACTTTCCCCCATCATGGAGGAATTCATGGTTTGACTAATAAAGAGATCTTTGATGGACAAATTTGGAAAGAAGAGGATAGTGTTCAACTATAGCGCTCCTTGCTGTCTGGTTACCTTTAAGACAAAATCTTCTTGAACAAGACAGAATACTTCTGACCCTGAGTTTGACAGTATGGTAGAGTTTTTCTAGGAAAATGCATCTAAATCTTTTCTCTTGCTCAAATCATGAAGGAGGGAGGTGGGATCTATTGGGGTTAGGGTGGGACCAAAGACGTCTGTTGATGACTAGAGAGGAGGGAGGAATATGAAAATATCAGGACCTAAGCCAAAAAAGATGATTCATACCTGGTACAGCCTAACCCCCCCCCCCCCCCACACACACACCATTTCATTAGTGAGAAAACATGTGATGGAGAAAAGAAATTAAAACACTGCGATCCTTTTAATACAGCCCAAGATTGACTCTGCATAAGCCAGTCATATTTTTGATGGGAAATTCATGGCTTTTCTGTCCCCAGTAACAGAACGGTGATCTTTATGGGGCCAGTGTGAGGAAGCTGGCGGGCACAGCCCCCATCCCATTAAACTGTCTCAGCGAAAAGGCAATTTGTTTGATATTAAGAGTTATAAAAATATCAGCACAGAGCGGCGATGCTGGGGATATTGCACAAGCCAATCTGAATTTTAATGTAGTATGAGCATTAAGTAACGAGTTGCCCAGCTCGGGCCACACTCCCTCTGCACAGATATTTCGAGAGAAAGAAGCAAAAGCTTTGGGAGCCTCGCTACCCTCCACTCGGGCCTCTCCCAGGTTCGTTTCTTACCGGATGTGTGGGAACTGGCAAGGATTTCTGTGTGCCTGGGGTGGGGATCCCGGGGAAGCCCAACTGGACAAGCCAGAAGCATCCTAGGCCCAGGCCCAAGCAGGATGAGTGGGAGGTGGGGCTGTGGGGCTCAGTTCTTATGGCCCCCTTGCACAAGCAAACAGGACTTTCGGAGCTGCCCAGACCAAGCCATTTTGCCCAGCAGCATCTCAGGCTTTTCTTCAACAGCAGCCTTCATTTCTGCACCCAACAGAATTACCCTCTCTGAGAACCACCAGCCCCCACCCTCCAATTCATCTAAAATGCCCTTCCAGTCTTCTAGCAAGCCTCCTCACACGGGAGCTACCTCACTCTGTGGCCCTTGGCGCAGGCTCCGACCTCTCCCCGGTCTCCTCCCCTTGATCTCCTCATTACTTCCATTTACTGTCATTCCTCTCCCTTCACCTCCCAGTCACCTCTTCGCCGCCTCTTCTCCCATAAATATCCATTTGGCCTCACAGATCGATCTTCCTGAAACATGCTAAGCAATTAATTCCACTTCCACAAGAAGCCTACTCTGTGTCAGGCAGAGGGGCTGAAGGAGGTGCAGACTTGGTGGTCTGTGCTGTCCAGGGGCCCTTGATCAGGCAGTGGGGATGCCGGGTGGACTGTGGTGTGGCAGGCACCATGAGAGGCAGAGGGAGAGATCCCAGAAAGGGGCCTGGGAAGGAGGCATGGACTTACCCAGGGGAACTGGACTGTATCCCTGAATGTGACTAGTAGGATGTGTCATGGCAGGGTGGCCACAGGCTGGGTTCCCAGGCAGGGGTTCGATGCACAAGGGGTGGCTGGGAGACTAGATGGGAAAGAAGTTACTTCAGAGCAAAAGAAGGCCTGAGGAGGGGATTCCCAGTGGACTCCTGAGGAGACAGCGAGTTGTCCAGCTTGGCTGAGGAGGCTCTGAGGAGCTCAGGGCTTAGTACACCTGGGTTAATGACAAGTTAGTTCGAGCATGTGCTCACCAGTCTGACTGATTCTCAGCTTACACTTTCTGCAACCCCACAACAGTAATTCCCAGAAAGCATTGCATGGGGCCTCGGGGCTCCCGAGGACTTTTCTTGGGCTCACGTAGTTTCAGCCATTGTCCTTTGTGTTTTCACTCACCTGTGTGTGCAGCAGGGATTTCTCCTGTGTTTTGAAAAATCTTCATGACCCACTGAACCTATGTTTTCCAACTAAACAATGCATAATTTATACATCTTACATTTTGTGGAGAACACAAAAGCTTTATTAATATGGCATCAGATCTCACATTCCACTAGACTTTTGCAAACTACCATCTGTTAAGTTTTAAAGTGTTTTAAGAAGTACGCATGAGATTATCTAAATAGGTGATTCATAGAACCTATTTTCTAATTTCTTACCTGTTTGAGGCCAAATTTTATTCAATATACTTTGACCAAAACAACATATCAGAACATCCACTGCAGGGGCAAAGATCGCAATCTGTCTGTCTTCTCCTAAACCAGACTATGCAAATACAAATTACAATGGCATTCAGTAATTTTTGAATATATAACCACTTTCTTTGAAAGTGTGTTATTTACGTTCACATGAATGGGTTTTTATTATTCATGATTTTATGCATTAGAAATATTTCTGCTTTCACATATGACAACTATTAATAGTTACAATTCACATAAACAAAGGTTCTTGAATGGCATTTTTCTCAGTAAGTTTTTTTATACCACACAGAGATCATGCGATTTAATGCTGGGTGCTCATGGGTGACAGTTTCTAAGTTACTAGTTGTAAGTCTACTGGTTGATTTGGTTTGGCTTAGGCAGGGCAATCTGTCTGCTTCTTTCCCCTTTCGTTTTCTTTTTTCTGTGTCCCTCTTGGCTGCTTGTTTGCCCTCCCTCCTTTCCCCCTTTGTTCTCCGCATACCTGCCCTCTGTCATCACAGCAGCTCTATCCCTGAATGCCTTTACTTGGACATTTCCTTCCTTCCTCTGCCACCCCCTTCTTATCCACAGCGCCTCCCCCCACTCTGCCTCATTTCCCACTTTCCAGATTCCTGATCTAAACTGCATAGACTCCTCAAGCTCGCCTCCCTCTCCCCCTGGCCTTTATCTCCTTAACCCAGGTCTCCCTGTCTAATCCCTCCTAATTCTTCTGTGGGTGAACTCCCTGCTTCTTTAGAGTGGATGGTAGCAGGACACACTATCTTTCCTCATTAGCTTTTTCCTCAATGTCTCTCTTTGCTGCTGGTGAGAAGCATCCATACCTTTACTGAGAATTGTCCTCATTATTTCTGGGGCCACAAGGAACTCTTCCTCAGCTTCAAGCCGATCCCTGGGTCCAAACTCTGGAAAGGAGAAGGGATGTTATGGCTACCGTGGAGCTTGGAGACAGGCAGGTCAGGCTCAGAGCCCAGCTGTGCCACGTAATAGCAGGGAGGCTTTCCCTGAGTGCCCCCATCTCCTTGAAGCTGATGTTTATAAAGTAGATGACAGAGTACTTAGAAGGATTCAATCAGAGTCTGCATATATGGCAGAACTTTAGTGCTTATGAAGTTCTACTACTATGAGAAAGAAATAAGACGCCAATCAGTGGCTGTGCGTATTTACAGACTAGTCAGTTATTTGTCTGGATAATTGAAATTAAAATAAGCAGTGCCCTAGATCACTCATTCTCAAACTTTCACATAGAGCAAATTCTTTTGGGTGGTTTGTTGGCTATGCGCCCCACAGGAAGCTGGTGCTGTAGTCTATGGATGGAGTCTGCACACCTGTCATTTTAAGCAACTCTGATGCATGTAAAGCATTATCTACAGATAATCCCATTTTCCTAAACCTTACATTTCCTTACTATTCTATAAGATTCCCCAGTTCTCGAGGACCTGTGCAACCGTATCTGGTGATGGTCACTGCTGTTTCACCGGTTGTTTGTGAGTTATGTTTTCCCAGTGGTCGATCTCAGAGCTCCACCAGGTTGATGCTTGCACTAACCCTCTAAAGCTGCTCCTGGTTTAGCAGAGCCTGGTTGGCAGGGGACTCAAGAGGCCTTGGGCATATTATTTAATATTTCTGAGCCCTTGTGTTTCTTGCTTTTAAAGTGAGAATAGCCCTATTTTGTGAGAATGTTGTGAGAATGATGTGGGCTTCAAGTGTGAGCAGGCCTTCTTCAAATGCTATTTTTAATTATTTTCTTTTGGAAAAGCCCATTAACCTCTCCCTGAAAAGGGCCATTGTTCTCTAGAACTTCTACTCTTTTAACCCTATTCTAGCCTCCTGCCACTGTGAGGACAGCACTGGCATAGGCTGGGCTAATTAGACACCAGTGTCTGGCTTTCTGTCCCTTCCCCTCTCCCACCCAGCCTGACCAGCTGGCACCCCCGTCCCAGCCCTGTCTGTGCGGAAGATAATGGCCTGTTTTCCTTTTCTCCCTCCTTTATCCTTGCACTTGCTCCAGGTACTTTGAGTGTAGGGTTCTTTATATAATCTGAAAGCTCCTTCACTTCCCCTCACGACCTGTGAGTCAACTCAGGTCACAGAGATGTGTGCGCTTGGCTCTTTGGATGAGAGAGGTCACATCTGGAAGCTCACAGTTATCACTGTCCCTCTCCTCTCCTCTGTCCCCACCTTGTGGCTTTTCCCTTGAACCTCTGCAAGTGCCCAGAGGTGTTGTGTTGATGTTCTCATGAATCTCTTCATTCTCCTCTGCTGGTCCCACCCCTTTCTCTTCTATATCCATGCCACCACTCTGTGTGGAAAGCATCTTTCAGGGAAGGCACCTCCATATACCCTGGGTGATGATTAGCCAAGCCTCTAAAATTTGGCAGGGAATGGCTTCTCTCTTCCAGTGTGACTTCTTCACCAGGCTTGAAAAAAGCCTTCCTGAACATAAGATGTTGCAGCTATTTCAGGCTTAGAAACCCAGAGCCTTTCCTCTGCAAAGCAGCCCCCAGATCACTAGGCTGGCTGGGCTGGCTGGGCTGGTGGAGCTCACGCGGTGTCACTCTATACAGAGCAGTTACTTGAGTTACTGTCCACTGCTCAGGTCCCACCCTGACTGATTCCTAGTGGCGCGTCACTGGTAGTAGCTGAAGTCCCTACTGTAAGCTGACTTCTCTAAAGACCCTGTCAGCGTCACCAGACACATCTGTATCTGTCCAGGTCCCGAACTGTTTTTTCACGAACCATCTTAATTTCACATAATGTCAAGCAGCACAAGTACACACTGAGGGGTGTTGGGTGCAGGGAGCTCAGAGTTCACTCTGCAACAGGCAGCTGCCCCAGTGACTGAGGAGAGGTGTGCAGACTCCTCCCCAGCTCTTCACATGGGAAACACTTTGGGGCAGAATTAAACTAGAGTCTAAGCTACTCATAAGAAGAATTGCTTGATTTGCCCACAGGAACAGAAATTTTCTGTTCTTTTCTTTTTGTCATTTGCTCATGTGGAAGGTGACATCCTGGTGTAAATGCTGAAGGAGAAAAAGGCACTTATAGTGCCTTCGGCAGAGGGTGAAGGAGGAAGCTGAGAGCAGGAGGCCAGTGGTGAGGAGGAGCCAGGCCCACCAGCTCCTGCAGGCGGACTCCTGATCTCTCTAGCGGGCTCTACAGTGTACTGTCATGATGCCATGATGGGTCCAGTCATGCGGACACTGCACAGACCAGGAGAAAGTGTGACGCTTGGAGATAGGGCAGCGGGGAAAGCCTCCAGAAGGGCTTAGTCGATGAATACATTTGAATGCAGACGGGGTTCCAGTCAGTCTACTGAATGACTGCTTTAACCAGGTGTGACAGAAGAGCCCTCTCCACAAGGAGAAGTGGATATAGAATCACTCACTCCTGCCCCCAACCCTCAGCTCCTGCTCAGGGAGTGCCCTTTGTGATGGTGCAGCCAGCCCGCATCCACTGTTGAGCCCATCCTACAAGGAGGCCAACAACAGCTGCACTGGTGTCCAAGCAAAGCATGAAGGGAGATGCCCAGGGATCCCAGCACAGACTGCAGAAGCCTGGGTCAGAGAGCACTTGGGCTGAGAGACCTCACTGAGAAAGAACAGACGGGACTCCTAGAGGGAGTAAACGCCAAGAAAAGAGAAAAATGAAGAGCAATGACTGTGCGGTCCCAAGGCTAATTGGGCTGCCAGGGATAACTGAGAAGTTGGGAAGGGGCTCTGGTTGGGAAGGAAAGATAACAAGCTGTGTTTGGATGAGTTTCACGACTGAGGTTGGGAGGTCAACCAAATAGAGATCTGCCATTGACAGTGAGAAATACAGGATGGGCGGGGGTCAAGGGTCAGGGACCCAGACAGGCCGAGCAGCTGATGGGTGACAGACATAGCCCTGGGCTGGGAGGCCCTTCCTCTGACTGTCTCGGAGACATGCACTGGGTGCCCAACGTGGCTCTGACATCTGGGAACACTGAAGAATCACACAGAGATGCTGGCACATGGGGTGAGCCGTGCGGATGATGAGACTCACAGAGACACAAGTGGGGGCGGCAGAGGAACAGTGTGTTGAAGGAGAGGCCGGTCCAGGATGCAGGAGGACAGGAGAGAAACGAGGATCAGCGAGGGTCTGCGTTGACCTGCGTATAACAGAAAGACCAAACAGCAAGGGCTGCGAGCCTCTCACCAAGCCATTCATGTGGAGGTGACAGCCCTGACACCAGTGCAGACTTCTTCAGAAGTTAACAGAGACTCAGGCCCCCACCCTCTAGGGCTCCACACACCTGCCTGCCTAGTGGGATCTGAGAGTCAGCCGCAGCCCCACCGCCTCCCAGCCCCAAACCCTGCCTTCCTTCCTTCCCTGGTTTAAGGCTGTGTGTTTGGCAGTGTGCTCAGGGAGCCCTATGGGGCCTGTGCAGATGCCCCAGGGAAGTGGAGGGCAGGGCGAAGGGGCCAATCCTCAGTGTGCTTTGCCATATTGGAACCAGAGCATTGATGTTACATTTTGTTCCATTTTCAGTGTGGGGAATGGAACCCAAGGGCTTGCGTGTACTAAGCGAGCATTCAACAATGAATGATGTCCCCAGAAATATGTCAGCACTGAGCTGCATCCCAAGCCATGTTGGTGCATACTGTGTATTACTTTGTACCATTTTGCCGTAAATTGCCACCTCTCAGAAGAGCCCCTGTAGAGGAGGAAACAGAGTCACCCAAATGCCTCCTTTCTACAATGAGTAGAGGTTGCTAACACCACAGTTGCCGGAGGGGTGGCCTGCAGAGTCGCCCTGCTGGCTGGCATGTGCGTACGTGCTCATGTGCACATGTGCCCGCTACACATGTGTCCCCAACCTGTGTGCTCTCACCTGTGTGTTCCTAAGTGACCTGAACTCCTCTCTGCCTAAAAGACCACCGAATCCTGTCCTCACGA
Organism: Capromys pilorides; assembly: GCA_004027915.1. Classification (NCBI taxonomy): domain Eukaryota; kingdom Metazoa; phylum Chordata; class Mammalia; order Rodentia; family Capromyidae; genus Capromys; species Capromys pilorides. Next base: position 8,110 of record PVKN010020503.1, read on the forward strand.
GGCACATTCCAAACCTGGGTGTTTCTCTCAGATTCTGATCTTAAGTTGCAACACCATGTCCTGATTCTATTTAGGACTAGTGGATATGGGGCACTGGAAGTGGGGAGAGAAAAAGGGAAAACAGAGCAGACAGAGAAGCCAATTCATGGTTTCAGAGAGGAAAACTTTGCTTGGTGGGATTACAATTGTGGGACCATACACAGCTTTGTGTCTTTATTTTTATTTTATTAAAAGAACCAATTTCACAACAAAGTAATAAGAGAATAACCATAGTAAACACACTGTGTATCATAATCCTAAAAGTAATTACTCAGAATATAAGATGTAGACAAAAAGACTGTCTTACAAAGAAGAAACAGATAATAGCGCAAAACTTCCTTTTGAATGGAGTATAGATATTCCTCAAATAAAACAAAAATGGAAATTGGTGCAGACACTCTGCTAGGTATCACCCAAAAAGAATTAAAATAATCATGTTACAGGGATAGAAGCACAGTCATATGTATAGCAGCACAATTTATAGTAGCTAGACCTTGAAAACAGCACATATGTTTATTAACATATGAATAGGTTAGGAACATGCGGTATTTATACACAATGGAATGTGATGGTGCCATAAGGAAAGACAAGCTTGAAGCATTCGTAGGCAAATGGGTATTGTTTGAGAGGACAACGTTAAGGAAAAGAAGTCTGAAACACAACCTTTGATATTACCGTCTTTCTCATATGAGAAACTCACGAAATATGCATACAAATAAAAAGCAAAGTAGAAGACTGATAAGTAGGAATGAGGGAGAAATTCAAATAATTCCACAAGTTGCTCATTCTGTCTCCAGTCTCCTTACTGGTGCGGTTGTTTTCCGAGAGCTGGGAAGGACCTTGGGTTTGGAGGAAGTGTAGCTCGTGTGATTTGCTTGCCCTAGGATTTCCTGCAGTCCTTTCATCTTCTTCTCAGCCTAGCAAGACACCAATTTCACCCTCATTTTATGGATGAGGAAACAATGCTGTTTATAGATTAAGGCTGCTGCGGAAGCCAATGCAGAATGTAGAGCAACAAGGACAACAAAACCAAAAGACGCTGTCCACGTACCTGGGTTGTCAACAGTGGCTGACTTTCCATTTGAACCATGGTACAATTTGGAACTCAGGGGAATGTTCTCTCATTCTTTCTGCCCCTCATTTGTTGACCAAGAGAATGAACTGGGGAGGTGAGAAGACCCTGGAAGAGTTCTGCACTGCACAGGAGTGAGATACAAGAGTTGTACCTTAGTTACTTTTCTCCCAGCGCTGAGACAAAATAGTGGACACTATTTGGTTCACAGTTTGTAGAGCTCACAACCCACAACTGACCTGGCCGCAAGGTAGGGTAGTGTGGCAGACAAGACTTGCAGAGGAGAAACTCTGAAGTGGGCAGAAGGTGGCAAAGCAGGGAGGGGGACTTTAGCAGCTTCTTTCTACCCCTTTTAGACTCTGTTTAGGGTGGTGACAAACCGATCAGTGGACTGATTCAGTTATCAAACTTCCTTAATCCTGGCATCACATGCTCTAAATTCAGCCACCTCTGAAGAAAGCCACACATGTGACCATATGAGGTTTTGGGGGACATCTGGACACTTGCTGCCACAGGTTGTCATAGATCCCTGTAGAGAAGCAGTCCCGAACAACCGCCAGATCTGGGTTCACAGTGCGGATGCGCTCTGAGGTCTTTGGTTACACAACCTTTCCCCATTAGTTTCTTCTTTTCTATAATGGGGTCAGTGGTTGGACCCACGTCATGGGGTTGTGGTGAGGGATAAACAGGTAAGTATGTGTAAAAAATACCGCAGTGTCTGGCACAGCGAGGACACAGGAACAGTGTTTTGGGGGGGTATTATGGCTTATAAATAAGGGAGCAGGCACAGTTTTCCAAATCCCAATCTGAGAGATGGATTTCTCAGAGGACTTCGAACTCTCAGTCTTGGGGTTCAGCAGGTCCCTGCTCCTGCTGGGGCCCAGCTCCCTGGAGCCTCCTGTCATCTGCAGGAGTCTGGGGATGCCTTTGTTACAGGATGCAGTGGCTGGAGTCCTGCTTCCCTCCTGGGTCTCATTTTCCTGCCTGGCCAGGTGGCCTCCGGTGTCCTGGTGCATCTCCTGGCCACCTCTCTGCCCACTCCCTTCAGCAGGGCTTGTTCTTTCCTTTCTTAAGAGAATAACAGTGGGGAACAATTCAATCATTTAGCCACATGCAGGGATGAAATTTCCCTGACGCTACCACGACAGTCACAAGATAAGATTTTTAAAAAGATTTTTTTTTTTGTAATCATTAACTTCGGAAACAAAATCATAGGACCATTTTATTTTTTAAAAATTTATTCGTACACATCTGGAGTATGCAATGATTACATTCCTCGTGGGGAGTTGGTACACACACCGTCTTAAAGGAAGGTGAACATAAAGGAGCTGGTTGATGTAACCAGATCAATACAGCCCTATGGATCTGAGGCAGTGTTCCCCAGAGTAGGACCAGTCCCAGTCTGCAGACTGTCGCAGAGCTTTGAGACAGATGACTGACCTGACTTGAGTCTGGATAGAAGGAAGTAGAAGGTGGGGGTGGGGCTTTTCCTCAGCCACAGAGCTCCCAGAAGTTGGCTCATGGCACTGTCCACAGACCTGAAATGTGGGTGGTTTGGAGTGTTCGAACATGAAGGCTTTCAGTGGAAACCTCTGGCCATAATGACTTGAGCAGAGCACAGGGTCATGTGGCTCATTTACTCGTAACAGTCATTAACACTCACACCCAAAGGTGTTGATCACATTAGCACTGACTTATAGGATGCAGAACATGAGAGCTGGGAAAGGAAGAGGCTGAGGTGAGGGAGGCCTGAGCCCCATGGGCCAGGTGGGGGCACTGGTGACTGACCATTAGTGGGAGGGCTGCTCCGTAGAGGAAACACAGACACGTGAAACGGCAGGTGTGTCTGACCTTCACATTCCCCTGGGTCCAGCCAACTTTTTGTTGAAGATGGTGGGATTGGCAACAGAGATGAGCTGGATTATAGAGATGAAAACAGAGAGAGAAATGAGGCTATTGGATAGAGAGCAATGTGTGCAGGAGAAAAACTCAGTGATCAGACTTAATGGGGAAAGTAAAGAGATCTAGAAAAGAGCACAAGACAGTTGTAGACTGTGCCTAGGCACAGTCAGGACCAACCATCACAGGGATCTTGACCTGCTCCTCCTCCCCTCTTGATGTGAAGGAGCCTATAAGAGAATTTGTTCTCATATCCTTAAGGCAAGCTGTGAGTTCTCCTCTTCTCCTACAATCGATTCCTGGAGTCCCCAACTCTCAGGGCTAATGCCAGGGCTCCCAGGTAGCACCTCTAAGCTTCATGAGTGCATAATGCACACACAGGCTAAGCTCCAGCAGCACCCCTGTAGGGAGCTATGCCTTGTCGCATGCATGACATCTGCCTCTTCTATGTATTTTCTCTTCTTCTGGCCCGAGGGATGACTCTGTATTTAAACAGATATAACAAGGCCAAGCAACAGCCTCTGTAAAAGACATATTCTCAGGATCTTCAATGTCCTCCATCTGTTGGGTCCAATGATGGCGTGATTTTAATCGTGGCTTTAAGCTTTGCTATCCTTGAGCTTCTCCCTCTCATTGCTCTCTGGATGTTGGAGAATTTTGTCAAGGCATCCATCGGGGGCAGGCTGCTGTTATTTTGGGCAGTCGCTTCTACCAATGAATAAGAGCCTTTACCCTTCACGCCGTCACCAGGAGCCCTGCTCTCTGAAACCAGTGTCAACTGGCTTGACTACTGAGTTTTCAGAAATAAGCTTGCTGTGCCCTCTGTGTTCCATTGGAGCGCCTCTCAAAGGAGATCTGCCTGTATCCCTGAGAGTCAGGTTTTATTGAAAAAGAAAAGATCCTCTTCCTATTCCCAAATACCTGGGCCAGTTTCTGTCCTTGTAACTTCAGGATAGCTGAGTTGGGAGAAGATCCTGATATAACCCAAGTCCTGCACCGAGACCTTCTGTGGCCTCCAGGCCTCCGCCCTACTGCTGAGTGTGGTTCATCTTGAGACTTTCCTTCTTATATGAGTTGTTTCCTGTCATTCTTCTCTGCAGATGGACTTCTGTGAGGAAGCCCCGAATCATGCACCAGCCATATCTGCTGATGTATGAACTCCAGCAGCCTCAGTAGTCCATGTTCATTCTGGAAGGCATTTCAGTTCTGCCATAGTTTGAGATTCAAATAAATTTTTGAGACAGAGGCATTTTTCAGATCTGTCTACACCTATACTTTAGGCATTTCTCTGGCCCAGCTAGGATCCCCATTATTCCAGTTACCAGTATTTACAAGGCAGGGAGCTCAGACCAGAACTTCCCTGAAATCTGCTGAGAACTGCACCCAAAGACAGTTTCGCTGAACTTGTCCTGATGCCATCGTGAATTCCAGGACAGCTTTTGTACTCTAGAGCCTGGAGAAACCACATTGCCAGGACAAGCTATGCTCTCAGTTTTATCATCGAAGACCTCCAGCATTCGTGGAAATGGTGCCTTCTTTTGTTTTATGTACCGGCAATCCAGGCATACAGCAGACAGAGACTCACCTTCCTATTTACAGACTACAATGCACAGAAGCGCCCTACATGTACCACAGTGGATGTTCCAGAGGGAAGCAGATATTCCTTTATTTCAGCCCATAGCGTTTCATGCAATGCCCTCCTCTTGGTCACTTATTACCTGTGGGCCTGGCCGTAACCCGTGCTTCTTGAGATCTCTTCAGAACAACAACACTCCCCATGCCCCAGCATTTCTTCTCTTTTCTTTCCTTCCTTTCTTTTCCCCTTCCTTCTCCTTTTTTCTCTCTTTCCTTCCTTATTAACTACTTGCTCTCCACCTCACACTCTCCTCGGGATCAGAGGGATGAGGGATGGGTAAGACATTGTTCTTGCCCTTGAAGGGCAGGCGCATCACACGGTGAGGAAGGCAGATGTGTACACAATTAACTATAATAAAATATGGTGAGCGATATAATGGAGTTCTGCCCAAGGCGTCACGGGAGTGCCGAGGAGGGAGCGAAGGCGCCGCCTTAGAGGTCACCAGGAGAAGCTCCACTGAGAAGGTGATTTCTGAGTTGCCTTTGAAGGTGGAATAGGAATTTTCCAGGTGAACAGAGACGGGAAGGGCATTCCGGGCAGGACCACAGTGGGTACAAAACATAGCGTGGAGTCTGCTTTGGACAGAGTACAGAGGGAGCTCCACAGGGGCATTTGGAAAGATGACCTAGGACTGGGATTGGATGGGCTACGAATGCCATGACTAGGAGCAGGGATTTCATCTGTGACGGAGGCCCATGCCCAGAATCATTCTGTCGTTGCTGGCCAGGCTAACAGCGATGCTTAAGTTGGGCTGTGAAAATGTGTATGTATAGTGTTTAATCAACCAACTGATTACTTTTTTCTTTTTAATTAATGGCCAGGGAACACCAGGGTCTGTTTTAGTTACAGAGATTCTGCAGCACCAGTATCATAATTCATGGAATAGAGGAGGTCAGAGTCATTTACATTCAGAGAAAGTTGGGGTTGGAGGCGGGGAGCGATACAACATTGTGTCACTGGATGGCTGTGAGTTGAGGCGGGACAGAGCAGAGCCCACAGGGCTTCTTGGAGGAGGGATCTGAGAGGCTGCTCTCCGGAGGGGAAGCCTCCCAAGTCGCCTTGAGTTGAGCTTGTGTGGAGTTTTCGTGTCTCTTGGTCCTGCAAGTATTTTGTTATGTCAGATATTGTCCCTCCCCTCTGGCTGCCAAAGAACTCTCCCAATTTTCAAATTAAGCTCTGCAAATATTTAACTTCCTTTCTTTCCCAGGATTGAAGGTTTCCCTTTCTCCAGCTGCCTAAGGAAGCTGTGGCCTTGGGTTTCATTCTAATACTGGCTGCTGTCTGAAGAACTCACCTGGGCTGGATTCTGCTTTGAAGTAGGACCTGCTCAAAGTGGTGCAGGCTGGACATCATTCAGTGGGTGAGGACCACGTTCAATGAATGACCTGCCGGAAGTGGTTCATCTCTTGTGAAAGGGAAGCAGGTCTCAGAGTTCAGGGTGGACAGTGATGGGCAGACCTGAGGCAGAGAAAATTGGAGAGCTGCTGGCAAGGGTCTAGGACTAAGAGTTGGACCAGAGGGACCCAGGGTCAGGGATTAGTTGGAAAGAATGAAGAGAGAAGCCATAGAAACACTTTGAAAAGACAGAAAGACAGTGTTGAGTCTATATGTACTAATTGGAAAGCTTGTTAAAATGACAATTGCATGGGCAGAAATAAGAAGATAGGACAGAAATGAGCTGACCGTAGGGTGCGGGGCTGCATTTGTCTAACAAGCAGTGTCTAAGAAGCATTGTGGTGCTTAAGATGTGGATCTTTCTAGCGTGGGCTCTGGAGTCCTGACAGGCAGGAAGCCTGTGGAGGACATGGAGATACACAGAGATAATCATCAAGAGAGCTCCTGAGGAAAGTCTGCCATGTGTTGACTGGAAACCAAAGAGACTCAAAGAGGGAAGCAGAGGCCACAAGCTGTCCTCCTGCAGCAGTATAAGGGCTGCCCAAGGAAAGGGAGTTTCCAGGAAGACTGTGGTCAATGACACACAGGGCTGAGGAGGACCAAGCAAACAAGGTCACTGGATGGGCCAATCGGGATATCAGCTCAGTATGTTGGGGCAGGCCATAGCAACACTGGAGGGTGTTTAGAAGGGCCTACGGGTCTGGAAACTCCTACTATGGCCCCACACACTGCACCGAGAGTGCTCTGGTGATCTCCTCCACTCATTGCCTGCCTTTCGACCTTAGCTCCCTGTTTCCCAGTGGCCGAGCCAGCCAACCAGATCTAGTGCTCTTCTTAGCGGCATGGCTGGGTCACCTCCTCAGAGGGGAAGCGGGGACTGCCTCACCGCAGCTCCTGAGGGACACTGGGTGACTCTGGTCTCCCACCCTGCTGTGAGGAGAATGTGAGCGGTGGTGGACAGTGATGGGCAGACCTGAGGCAGAGAAAATTGGAGAGCTGCTGGCAAGGGTCTAGGACTAAGAGTTCACCTGGCTGGGAGTTCACCTGGCTGGTTCATGCAGAAGATTGGGGTGCTGTTCAGGAAGGGCAGCTTCCCAGGTCTCCAGACAGGGAGCGGAAAGCCCACATCTATTATCCTTGACATCTGAGCGCTGTGGTTTCCAGGGGGCAGAGGCCAGGCCTGGAGAAGCTCCGCCTCTGCCTCTGCCTCTTCCTCCTCTGCCGCCCCACCCTCGGCTGTCTAATGGCCCAGCCCGCTTCCCAACCACCCCAGAATCCCAGCATCCCTTCCCCAAATCCCCTACTACTTCTCCTGGAGCCCCCCGAGTGCTCATCTGTCCACTCGTGCATCAGCTTTTTAGAGCTCAGGAGTTCATTCTAGGTGACACCAAGCACAAACGCGTCTGCTGAGGTGAAGGGGCTATTTCCAGGCTTTCTCTACAGGGACCCCAGAATTGTAGCAACAACAGAGGCAGGTCCTGTCATGCCGGCTCCTCCCAGGATGCACTGGGAGCCTGGGAACCAGGAGGGAGGGAGGAGGCTCAGCTGAGGAGCTCAGGATTTAATTCTATGCATCATTAAGTAGTCCTCTGAAAGTAGTGTCCCCCTATACATCATCCATGCTTAGTAAACAGCACGCTGACATTACATTAGCGGCTGGAAATGAATTTTCTCTTTTATAGGGAAATTGAGAATCCGCCAAGAAGAAAGAAAGAAGAAAAAAAAAACCCTCAAAACCAATTATCTAGGCATTTAT
>PVKN010020504.1:0-15906 GCA_004027915.1 Capromys pilorides
CCTAAAGCTTTCAAATGAAGAGAGTTTTAGGCCCTACCATAGCAAGTATAGGGACTCTGAACTTAGGCCACCCTGATGGCCATTTACAGGCTGTGCCAATCTCATGATAGTGTCCACTGGAATTGTGTTGAACAAAGTACGGCACAAAACATAATCGAGACACCATGAGGCAGGAGTATTCTGGAAAAATCAAGAAGATCAGAGAGAGCTGGAGGAAGTCAGAGAAAGTGGAGGGTCAGCCATTTTGGGGACTCTTTCACTAGCTACTCTGGAAGGCTGGTCGACAGCCCGTGGGATTTTGACAGTCCCGTTGCCATGACTACTGCCATGCTACACATTCTAAAGTGACTGTACTACATCTGTGCTACTTGGCTTTGATAGTTTACAAGTGATCTCCATGAAGGACATATACCAGCAATAAATCTTCTCATTGTGGTTTAAAAAAAAAAAATCTCCAGCTCCCTGATGAATGCGGGAGTGAGAATTTCCATTAGAACCAGCATCAGTTATAATGTGCACTGGTTATACTATTAGAAAGTGTTGATTTCTACCCAAGAGAATAAGAAAACAAAGGCAATAATGAAATCCATGAAAAACAATGACCACAGGTAGTAAGCTAGAACATTCTGAAACATGTGCAAACTCATAAAATGTGTTTGGTGTAGATAAAAAAGTAATTATGTTTTTACTAACAAATGTTAAAATTAAACAGAAGTGGAACATGTGAAGGAAAAAACAATAATCTTATTTCTAGGTATAAATAGAAATACCAAGCCACAGGTCCTGATGGTGCTACCTCTGGGCTGACCTCGCTGTCACTCCAGGCTAGCCATCCCGTTTGTGCCCACCCTCTTGAACTAACTCTATCACATCCTCCTTGCTTTTTCTCTGTGTGTTTTAAATTACATAATTAAATGGACTGTTCCCTCTTCTCACTTTGGTCCTGGCGCCCTCTGCTTCCTGACCTCTGGAATAGTTTGGGATAATTTCCCTCATGTCACCATTTTCTAGGAATGTCCTTATTTTGTAAGTGCAAACCCTCACGTGCTATGATATTTCCTACAGCTCTTACATTAGGCTATTATTTTCTGAATACTTACATTCATAATGAGTGAACAGTGTCCTTCAGAGCCCTTGGGCAGAAGGAAGTAATTTTAAAACCTAAGAAATAAACTAGCTTATGATGTCTCTGTGTGTGCAGTGTGGTCAAGATACATGGTGAAAGTTAACATTTAAAAATTTATTATAGAAAAAAATCACATTACCATGAATCTCCAGAAAAAATACTCCCCCTGCATCAAACACATTTATCCTGTGGATGGTGCTACTTTCTAAAGTCGATCTGTGCTCCTCCTTCGTGTCTTCAGACAGTGTGATCAGAGCATATGAGTGCTGCTGCAGAGTGTGACCCAAGGTCAGGAGGGCCATGGAATCACTGCAGCGTGCTCCCCCTGCGCTGCCCCATCTGGCCCTGTGTGACTTCTGGTTCTTCTCCAAGCCAAAATATAAACATTTTGAATCTATTGAGGGCACTGAGGCAGCCATGAAGGCACACCTAAAGACCCTTAGGAAAGAGAACTTCTAGAGCTGCTTCAGAAAGTGACAGGCATAATGGGATAAGTATTTTTAAATCAAGAAGGAATATTTTGATGATGATATGTCCTCCTTTACTGTCATAAACTTATAAAATTTAAGCACCCATCGTTTTTATCACATTGCATAGCTTTTACATTTCCATTAATTGTGAATGATGTTGAAATCTTAACTGACTTTACCCACCTGTGTTATCTGACTGGGAAAATTTAAAATAGAGATTCCACAAATGTGTTAGCTAACTGGGAAAACTTAGGGCCATTGCAGGATGGGTGGGAATGTTTCTGACAGGCAAAGCCCTGGTGAGTCATGACTGCTCCACTATCACCATCTCCTGTTACTACTGTGTATAGTTGCTAGTTACATCTTTGCACTGGTCTTTTGGAATAATGGGATAAAATATGAGCAGGTGTGTGTTTGGCTCATCATAATGTCAACTGTATGGATACTGGACATCTTATTATGTTCTAGAAACTGAGTTCAGGTATGATTTTGACACATAAAGCCATGCACAAATATGTATTTTAAAAATTATAAAGTTTCTAATCTGTGGAAAACAAATAATCATAATGAAAAACAACAGTGTTAGTAATCCCTCTGTAACTGAGAAGAGCAAAAAGGGCAATAAGGAGTTATAGGAAAAGATAATGCCTTTTTGATTAGAGGTATTTATTTTTCTGATTTTGCTTTTTATTTTGGTGAGTTGATTACATTTGACCAGATTATGGGATATGATTGCATAAGGTGGCAATCAGGGTCTGCTAGGTGATCAGCAGTTCTCCCACAGGGCTCCCTCCTACACTGCAAACACAGACAAGTGTCCTGCAAAGCTTTTATTCTTTGTAGAGTTGGGTTTAGTTATGTCAATATACATTTGTCTCACTATGTTGTGGAGGCCGGCCTTGAACTCCCTTATATAGCCCGGGCTAGCCTTGGGTACACAGCTTGCATTCCCTTCCTGAGGCCGTTTCAACTTTACAGACTACTTGAGTCAAATGTTTTTAAAAAGAAAATTTAAATTCTGTAATTATTTAGGTATGACATTTTCAAGAGACCATAACTCAGAATGCATGTTTCACCGGAAAGAAGTAACACTCAATTTGGTTTTGTTTTAAAACTAAATTTAAAATTCTGTTGCTAACTTAAGTAGTACTCATTTGCAGCAAATGAGAACTTCATCCCCTCTTTTTTTTTATTCTTCTTTTTCTTTTTTAGTCAGATAAAGGAAGGGAGAGTTTAGAGAATTTTAATCAGCACGTAATTCCTTGCTTAGTGTCTTTAGCTCTGTTTTGTCTGCAAGCATGGTGAAGGCAGTTGATTCTCGTTTTCTTGTTTCTCCTTGATTTTCCAATGGCTGGTCCATGGTCTGTACATGATACACACTTTCAAAGGAGATGGTGAGTGTTTGTGGATGGATGTAGGAATAAAAGGAAAGGAGAAAGGATAGAGCAAAGGGAGGAGCTGGCTGGATGAAGGCTCCAGTGTGCCAGGAAGGCTGGGGGATATAAAGGCAGAAAGCAAAGCTCTGTGGCAAGCAGCCTTGGTGAACCAAGAGGTAAGAATCCACTGAACTGTATTAACTGTGTGTCATTTTCCCATGGGGCTCTAACTTCCAGAACTTTGAGACACAAAAGTCTGCAATTTCTGGGTGATACATAGGAGGGATGAAGAAGGAAAAGCTAATTACCACACCTTCCTACAGTCTAGCATGCCCGACTCTCCCTCCCTAGAGTTCTGGCTAAAAGATTTAATACTTTTTTTTTTTTGTCTTCATCCATCTGCAGTGCTAGGATTCAATCCCGCATTGTAATTGTCTTCTATATAATTGGAGGATGTGTTGTTGTCTTAAATTCAACATAACTGACAACACCACGTGCCATGATTTTCCCCCAACTATAACCTATGTAACAGTTCCCTCTCTAAATTTTATTTCCTTTTTCTTGAACCTCAAGCTCCAAGTTTTAGAATCATGTATCCTTGACTTACATGAAAGAATGATCAAACTGGGGCTTCTTGAGCCAGTGGGCTTGATCCCAAGTCTGAATGACAACACTATTACTGAGTGTATGAGCTTTTTGCTTACATTCGCAAGTACTTGTTTTTCCTATGTCTTCCATATTCCTATGACTAGCTCTTCCCTTTCCTATGCTTATTAAACTTTAGAGTTCCAGATTCATTCCTGGCAAGATATTCTTACTCAATGACCGCATGAGGGAAGTTAGTAGATCCTATCCTCTCTTATGTGTTCTCTCAATTATATTTCCCTCCCTGTTTCTGCTACCATACTTGTGTCCAGATTGTGTAGGTTGCACAGAACTGACATCAAATAGAACTGGGGTTAACGGCAATTTCAGTCACACTCTAATTATGTATTATGAGGCAAATTACTCTTCATCTAGCAAAATAGACCGTAGTAGTATCCATCTGATGAAGTTGGTGGAAAAGTTGAGATCAAGAGAGTGACAGTGCTCACTTGTTATTTTTCTCCATACCTGCCTATCATGGAATCCCATCATCTTCTCTCCAGTGGGGGAATTTCTTCTACAGCATTTTTTGTTTTTTTGAGATAGAGTCTCAATATGTAGTTCAGGCTGGCCTGGAACTCATTAGGTAGCCGAGGCTTGGTTTGAACTCATAGCATTCCTCCTGCCTCAGCCTCCCAAGTGCTGAAATTACAGGTATACGCCACCAGACCCAGCCTTCTGCAGCATTCCTGATGGTGAGGTCATCAGGCATGGGGTTGAATCTTTTCAGGGAAGATTAGTGTAGGAGTCCCTGCTAGGTCTCGTTTTGATCTGAGAAGTCAGTATTTGTAACCTCAAAGTTATGTTATTGGAATCTTGCCAAGGTAATTCCAATCTACCACTTCCCATGCAACCCATGGTGAAAATAAACACACTAAAACATTTTTATAATTATTGGGGAGCCAAGGGGCTCTAAGTCCAGCCATAAAGATGGTTCTCTGGAACAAAGAGAGTGACCCAGGGCCTTACCCCGTTTTATTCAGTGGAGGAGTGGTTTGGGGAAGAATGACTTGAGAATTGTGGGAGGTACCTGTGAGCTGAGCTAGGTGGGAGTCTACATTTACCTCTGCCATATGTAGAGAGACTAATCTGCATAATGCTATTGAGATAGTATCTAATGTTTTGGGCAGTCTGGCCCTTTAGCTTTGATGTAGTCTTTCAAGCCCCAGGAAGTCATAGCCTCTGTCTCCAGGTTCATTCCCAGATGGCAGCATGGAGCATTAGGTCTTTGTCCTGTCTCCACCTGGTTCACATTAAGAAGCAACAGGTGTAGATTACCAGGGAACATGTACGTTCCCTCAAAGACTATCACTAGCACCTCAGCTAGACCAATATACATTGCTTAAAGCCAGTTGAAAGGATAAACAGAAGTCCTAGCCAGCTCTGTACATATCAATACAAGGAAATAGAGTCAGGCTCAGTCAAAATAGAGACAGTCACTCTTCCTTCAAGGAGAGCTGGTCAGGAGGTCCTCCACAGATTAGAGCAGAATGTGAGAAAAATGTGATTTATTTATAAAAGAATTTAGTTATAAAGTTCCTCTTTATATTGAACTGAGGTTTCCTTTCCATAATTTAAGCCATTTGGGATAATAGAGAATTCACAGAAATCATTTTCCACATTGCAACAACATTTTAAACCTACGAAGTAATCGCTTATGTGCTACTTTTATACTTAATCTAGTAGATTAAATACCATAAATTTTTGTAAGTATTACTATATTCTACTGTCCTCTGGATCCTTCCCATTATCAAAATATCCTTCTTAAAATATGTTGTGTTAAACTAATCATGAAAATTCAGTGAACTCAAAACAGGCAAAACAATCTTGAAAAAGAACAGTTGCCAATTCTGAAACCTAGTACAAAGCTCCAACAATCAAGCCAGGGTAGACTGGTACAGAAATAGATCAGTGGACTAGAATTGAGAGTCTAGAAGCACACTCTGACACGCACAGTGAGTTCATTGTTGATAGGAGTGCCCGACAGTTACATGAGGAAAGAATGAATATTTCAACAAATAACACTGCAACAAACTGGATAGCCACATGCAAAAGAAGGAACATCTTCCTTACATTAAACTCAGATCTTAACTTCAAGTGGGTCATAGTCACAAATATAATACCTAAAACTACAAACCACTTAGAAGACCACTTAACAATAAAATTAATCTTCATGGTTATGGCTGGGAAAATTTTTTATATATGAAGCCAGAAAAAAAAAAAGGCAAAAACACATTGCAGAGAGTTCGGTTAAGAAAATGAAATAATGACCCACAGAATGGGAGATAATATTTGCCTGCCATGTGTTCTATGTGGGACTTGCATTCAGAACATATAAACAACTCTTAAAAATCAACAATAAGAAGATGATTCAATTAAAAATGGGCATAAGATTTAAGCATATGTTTTCAAAGACAACAAATGGAGAGCAAACTTGTGAAATGAAACATACAATAGTATTAGGGAAAACCGAATCAGGATCACAGTGAGATGTCACTTCACATACATCAGAACGGCTTTAATGAAAAGATGATACAAACTTTTTTTTTCCAGCACCGTGGATTGAACTCAGGACCCTATGCCTGCCAGGCGAGCATTTCTACTGAACTATCTCCTAGGCCTAATATGAACTATTGTAAAATGGTACAGCGACTTTGGAAAACCATTTAACATGTTGAATACCATACCAGCAACCTACGTGAAGCAAATATAACATGTGTTGGCATACAAACTTGTTCATGGGTCATATCTATAACAAGCAGAACTAAGCCAAATGCCTTTTACCTCTGAATGGATAAAATAAGTGTCCTATATCCATACAAAGGGTCATTATTTAGTAGTACAAGAATGAGCTTCTGACACATGGTACAGAGTGGATGAAGCTCAAAAAAAGTGCTAAGTGAAAGAATTCAGTTACAGATCCCACATTTTGTATAATCCCATTCATCTGTAATGTTTGGAACAGGCAAATCTATAGAAATGGAAAACCTATTAGTGACTGCTTAGGGGCTGGAGTGGGGAGACAGGGAATGACTGCTATGGTTACGGGTGGCTTAGAGATGATGAAAATAGTCTAAAATTAGATAGCAGTGGTGCTTGTGCAAGTTTGTGAATATATTAGAATGCACAGAATTGTATGCTTTGAGTGGATTAATTATAATTCATTTGAATTATATCTACATAAATCTATTTTTAAAATGTGAGAGTTAGCCTGAAACTATGGAGATCTGACCAGAAGTTGTTCACTGGGATTATTTGTGTTTTGTGTGGTTTATGCTTTATTTATATATTTATAGCCCCATTGTATTTATGTTTGTTTGCTTCTATAAGCTCTATGTCTCTGACCACAGGGATAATTTTTATATATTCATTTCCTTGTATAATATTTTGTGCAATCTTTTAAAATTTTAGCTGAATGAAAATTTTAGGCTAAATGAATATGGTTTGTATTAGCTTTAAGTTAGGCATTCAGTATGTGACCAGGTAGCCCTTTTCTGGTCTTGTTTATTGAATTCCAAAGGCCTAGAAACTGTCTTTGGGAAAAAAAAAAAAAATTACATTGTGGTGCTGATGGTTGAATCCAGGGCCCTGTGTTGTAGGTAAGTGCTCCATCACTCAGCCACATCTCAGGATCTCTAATTTTTATTTTTATTTTTTTAACTTAGGAGATTTATACTGTTTTTTAAAAAATCTTGTTAGAGCCATCCAACATCTTAATTAAGAATTTTTTGTGTTCTTTCTGTGTCACCTACTCAGTGTATTCTCTATTTCTACTTACTTTATATTACGAATAGATCTCAAGAAGCCATAGTTTCAAATTTGTTCTCTAATAAAAATCTTGAACAGGACAAAGCTGCGGCCAAAAGCTGGTGAAGCCATAAACATTCACTTGAAGATGGGCATGGCTGATGGCACCAGTTAACTGTGCCATGCCCTAGGCCTGTGGCCGGAAGCTGGCTATAAGACCAGAGGCCATTGACAAGATCATGGTGTTGCTTCCGTAGGCCACTTTCTGATGATTACAGATCTCAGCCAAATATTTATGTCCTTCCACTTGAATTGTTTTAGTATTCTGTTTGCATGAACTTTATTTTTTAACTAAGATACATCTAGAGCACATTTTTATCTTATATTTTGAGAAAGACTTGCTAAGTTGCTAAACTGCCCAGGTTGAGCTTGGACTTGGGATCCTCTTGCCTCAGTCTTACACACCACCCCTGGTTTGTATGAACTCCAAGTAGTCCATACTGCTTCAACAGTTCGCAAGTGTAAATCGTAATTACTTTCATGTGTGTATCAGTGTACTGGGGCTGTCACATACTCAAAAGGAGGGTTTATAATTTCTTTGATAATTTTGCCTCTTTCAGTTTATGGGTGGTTAATAAATATTAGAAGTAACATAGATATATAAAATAGGTAGTACTATTCAAATATTATTAAATCTTAACACCAAAGAAAATAATCTGAAAATACTATCTTATATACATAAATTTCTTTGTGCATGTATGTGTGTGTGTGTGTGTGTGTGTGTGTGCGTGTGTATGTGTGATACTGGGCATTGAACTCAGGACCTTGCATTTACCAGGCAAGCACTTATTCTACTGAGCCATCTCCCTAGTACTGAACTATCTCCCTGGCATAAATTCTAAAATAAATTGAAATATACCCTATAAAGGACTCTAATAGATGAAGAACCTCTTCCCAATCCTCCTCAATTATTCATAACATAATTTTGTAGGAGCACCATGAATCATCTGTTTAGTGTTTAACAAATGAATCATCCCGTAGTTTTCAAAGCAGCTCTTGCATTCTGGAAATTCAATGTTTCTCACACTTGAGTTTTCCTGTTTCATTTCTGCCAGTCTAGGTGCAAGGTGTGGGTTGCTTCTTTGATTTTTATTTGTCATTGCAGCACTCACATCTGTGCTTTCCTACTCTGCTCTTTGCTGCAGGTGGAGCACAGCATCACCCAGCCTCTGCTCTCTGATCCGTGCCACAGCACTGCTCTGATTACAGAAAGGATTGGCTGCTAACTGCCATGCCCATCTCTCCTCCTAGAGAATGCAAGCTGATCCCACATGCATAGAAAGATGAGGCCTATAGTTTTGGTCTGAAGTAGAAAACCATTTCAAATCTGTGATTTACACACTGTGCCCAGAGAGAGAGAGAGTCCAATATCATACTAGTGACTTTCATTGCTTATCCGCAAGTATTTCCTGTGTGCTGATTACATTGTTCTTGATGTTGGAAATGCAGCTTTGAATAAAGCATACACGGTCTGTACTGTAAGGAAACCGACATGCTAATGGAGAACACAATACACACACACACAGAATACATAAAATCTTTTCTGATGGCTATTCACAAAATAGAAAAACATGGTATCTGAATTTCAAATTGCTCATTTTACAGGCTAGAGTGCTTAGAATCACAATGCATGTTTCAGAATTAGTAATTCATACTTCAGAGTGCTATTTTCGTGTCACTGCATGTGTGGACTTTTCTATCTTTGAATTTGGCATGTTCCCCCAAGACCTAAATGCTAAAAGCTTAGGATCAGCTTGGAGCCCCTGGGAGGTGGTGGGAACTGTACACGGTGGGCCTTCATGGCAGCTCTGGAGGAAGCTGTGGGACCCCAGCTGCCGTCTCGCTTGCTTCCTGGCCCCCAAGTGGGCAGCTTTGCTGCACTACACACTTGACAGGGCCCCACCCAATAGGGTAAGCTGACCCTGGGGTCAAGCCTCCAATATTGTGAACCATAGTAAAACCTTTTCTTTTATTAAGCGGGTCATCTCAGGTGTTGGTAACAGAACGCTGACAGTCACAGCACTGTTGCCTCTGCCTTGGCCACCGGCCTCTGGAGCCCATGCGCTCATCAGTCCCCACCTCCTCTGCTCATCAATCCAAACTTCTGTTGGGTTCATCCTCTTCTTCTGAACCCTCTACACCAAGCAGAGTATTCCTGCTCCTCTTGAGGTGGCTCTGTCAGGTAGAGGCATACAGCCCCATCCTTACCGATGAGATTTGAGATCTCACAGAAATCACTGGGGAAAAAATCTAGATTCTCATTGTACTGGATGTCAGGTGAGACATCCAGATCTGTGACAGCCATCTTGCAACCCGAAAGAAGCCAGCAGGAGGCCACAACCTATGCATCCAGAAAGGAAAGAGAGGGGGAGAAGCGGTCGTCTTGATGCTGCAGGTGAGCCCTGGCACGGTCGGCCCGCTGTGAGCCTTCTTGCTTCGGAGTTGATGCATGTGTTTTTCCATTCAAAGCACTTTTAGCTGCATTTTCTGTTTCTAGCAGCCTAAAGCATTTTAACAAATAAAAGTAGCTACAAATGCACATATATAATGAGTACTGTGATGGGCTGATTAAATGTATGTGTAGGCATAAATTACCTCCTCATTCCATTTATGATTGTCACATTTATTTTTACTTTGGGTAAAAGAAACTGCAAAATTAGAAAATTTCAAGGTTGAAAATAAATATAGAAATTTACTACAATTAAAACATCTATTCATTATGTAACACTACAGCATTAAAATAAAATAAATGCTTACAAATTGGTTAACTGCTTAAGATGTAATAAGGATGCCCGAAGCTCCACAGTGTTCCTTTAAATTCTTTAATAAAAAATATCTGACGCTGAGCCAGTCTTTCGTTTTTATCACTGGAATAAATAGAGTACAGTCACCGCAATCAATTACGCATTTGTTCCTCAGCGAGCTGTTTCACAAGCGCACATTATGCATGGAGATGGGGGGGGGGGACAGTGGGCCCCTTTTCATGCTGTCTTTTCTTCGAAACTATGGTTTCTGCATTGGGCCTGCTTTTAAATAAAATGAAAGCAGAAATGCTAAACTGCTACTAGAGAAAGCAGCTTTCATGAAAATGAAATGCTAATTGTCTTGCAAATATTTTCTGTTTCTGTTTAAAATGTTCTGTTGGTCACTTCGATATTGTCAAAGCTTCTGAATGTTTACAAAGATTTCTTATTTTTTTATATTTTCATTTATTTATTTTTGTTTTGGAGAAAGCAGAAAGGCAGCGACAATCTTCTTGAGTTGTTATCTAGCTATTCAATTTATCCATATTTTTGTATAGGGGACTTAACTCAGGGCCTGAACACATGTTCGGCTATGGGGCTATGCCCAGTTTCTTTGAGTTTAGTTTTTAAAGGTACTAATGGTAAGGAATTGCGTTTGCAGAAAATCTAAATATATGTTTTACACGTGTACTGCTGCAAGTGCAACTCCACCTGTAGCCTTTCACATACTGTAACTAGTAATGTAGTGGTAACTTCTGTCTGACGTGGATGGGGCAGTGGAAGTAGATGGAAAAGACCACTTTTGTAATTAAAACAAACTCAGGTCTCTTTTCCAGGGGCACGCTCCCCTCTCTCGCCTGATCCTAGCTTCACCTCTAACAACTGATCAGAGTATTTCTTCTTCCTGGTTTCTCCTAACCGGCAGGCCTCAGTGAGCCTGGCAGGGTGGTGAGAATCTCCTGTCTAGAAGGGTGAGGGGAGATATGGAGCTTCTCTAGATCACCTATGCACATGCCTGGCCTTGTAAGAGGGACCAATCTTGTTTTTCTCCACTGTGATAGATGTGTTTTTTCCCTAAAACAATCTTATTCAAGGGAGGCTTTGTTCATAATTGTTTAAGCAACATTTTAACAAAACTGTTTCTATCAATTGAAAAGAAAGTATACCCAGCCCCCATCTCAAATTTTATTATGGTGCATGGTCTAGACATGCAAAGACTTTTGAAGAAGTGAGCACCTGCTTAGTGTGCACTAGCTGGGTTTCGACCCCTGGCATGTCTGGTGGCCCCGCATGCTGAAAGGGTGGTAGAGACTGGGTGTGGTGGTGTGTGTGCCAGTAATCCCAGCATTTGGGAGGCTGAAAACAGAATCATCATGAGTCTGATCCTGTAGACCCTATCCTAAATACGGGGGTGGGGGGGTGAGGGGGGTGGACTTTTGGAGGGCTAAATAAAAATATACATGGAAATGATATTCTGGGCACATCTATGCCAATGATTTATCAAGGCATCTTAAACATGTAAGGTTTCCTTTCTTTGTCTCATATATAATTCCATAAGATATTGGTTCCAGTAAAGTGGTATTTTAGATTGTATA
The DNA here is from genome assembly GCA_004027915.1 of Capromys pilorides. Taxonomy (NCBI): domain Eukaryota; kingdom Metazoa; phylum Chordata; class Mammalia; order Rodentia; family Capromyidae; genus Capromys; species Capromys pilorides. The sequence continues at coordinate 11,764 of PVKN010020504.1, forward strand.
AAGACATATACTGGGGCCGGCGAGATGGTTCAGTGGTCTAAAGCGCCTGCTTAGGAGGGCTCAGGCAACTGCGGGGACTGCAGTTCGATCCCCGGCACCACATGCTGCGCCAGTGCCACCACCAGGGCAGGCTGAGCCAGCCACAAAAATGAATAAATAAAGAAACAAACAAACACAACAAGCAAACAAATAAATAAATAAAATTAAAAAAAAAAAAAAAAAAGACATATACTTATAGGGGGCTAGGCAGATAGCTCAGTAAATAAGTACTTGCTTGGCAAGCACGAGGTCCTGAGTTCAATCTCTGGTACTGCCAAAAAAAGAAAAAAAAAAGACATATAATTATAATTCCAGAAAAGCAGTAGAGATTATTACAGCTGATCTTTAAAAAACAACAGAATGTTCTCTGGGTCTACACACATCAATATTTTGCATCATTTTTAGTAAAGTCTTAAATAAAATCGTTTTTCAAATTGATTTATGAATTTTTTTTTTGCTATTGTAGTATAGCCAAGGATGGGGATATAGCTCCGTGGCACAGTGCTTCCCTGGCAAATGTAAGGTCTTGCATTCAATTCCTGGTATCAAACACACAAACAAAGCCAGTATAGTCAACCTTCTTATTTCTTATTTTCTACCACCTTATAAACAAAATAGCAAAAATTAACTTACTCAAAGTTGTAAAACAATTGCGGATATCAAATGTGAAATGGGTGGGTTGCATAAGCAAAAATATTTGTATGAAGTAGAGACGCAAGTAGCATAAAGACCAGTAGTTGGTGGTGGATTATTAGGTGGTAACTTCCTCCATTAGCTGGCGCCTCTGTGGAACTTACTCTTGTTCACAGCTCTATCAATAATTATAGCTGTATCCACAGCAAGCATAACTGTCTTTTCAAACAAAGAGAGGTCCTTTTCTTGGCTTAATCAAAAATGTGAAATTCTTATCTACACAACACTTTGATACTCAAAGCAGTGTCCTAATGTCATAGGAAGCTGAGTTAGATAGAAATATTATAGGTAGTCAGACAGGGCCAGGCCCTCAAGGATGACATGGAAGACAAGGTGACTTTACAACTAGAGACAGACACTCCTCTGCCCTGGGCCAGATCTTAAGACAAAAGTAAACAGAAGCAACTACATACTTCCTTAAGGGTGGGCATTAGGGATTGATATGCTAAATAAGTATCAATCACCTGGGAAGAGTCAGGAGCCCAAACTCAATAGGTGGTACTCTTGCCCGCTTGCTATGTGACTTGCCTTTCCGTTGGATCCCGATTTTAATCTATTTTACCTGAGTAATGGTGCTTATAATCTCATTGGTTGACCTTAGTCTTTCTCCCACCTCATACCCACCTAAGTGAGTTCCCATGTCTTCTCTATAAAATCCCTGGAGAAGACAACTTCTCGGACAACCCGCTCGGGTCCCCTTCTGTCCCTTTTCCCAGACAAAAGCTTTCTTTCTCTTACTAAATCTATTCTGCTCATAACCTCTGTTTGTTCCTAAAATTCATTCGTCGATTTTAGAGAACACGAACTCTTCAGATTGGGGATCATTTTTCCCTTCATCACTAAGAACTTTATGAAATACTAACATTCTTGATCTTAATTACAGTCCTTCAAAGGCAATCACAGTGATGTTTACAGCTCACATTTGGGGAAACTGAGGGAGGGCCTAGTTAGCTTCATCCTGATAGCCCAACCCTGTGTGTTTTGTAGCACTGGGGATCCAACCCAGGGCTGCATGCATGCAAGACAAGTGCTCTACCGTGGAGATACACTCTTGGCTTCTCAGTGTATGCCATTATCACGGTGTGACAATCATCTGCCTCTCAGAAGTGCTGGATTCTGGAGCCTTCTTTTTGGAGTTCTCAGGATCATGCTGTTTATGTTGGCCACACCCAGAATGACCAGTTTTTGAGGGTGATCATAGTATTTAAAGACATTTAGTTCCCTTTCATCTGAGAGTCAGTTTCCAGGCAAACTATCATTACTCTCATTAGGTAGATAAGGAATAAGAGGAACAAAGAGGTCAGTTAAGTCCAAAGACAAAGTTAGAAACAAAACCTCCCCACACACCTCTTAGCTCTAATCATAGGAAAAGTTTCCACCACCAGGAGTTGCTTAGTACACAGATGTGAAGAGATAGAGTAAATGACATTGCAAGAAAAGTAAGAAGAAGGAAATACCTGAATCACACAATGATTTATCTGCAATAATCACATTTATAAGCTGGGTGTGGCAGGCCGCAATTGTAATCCTAGCATTAGGCAGCTAAATTAAAAATTAATACAGTCAGAGAGGGACTGGGCTCTCAAGGAAGTCAGTGAAAAATAAAGAAATCAGAGCTGTAGCTGGAGGTGCTTCTTGAAGAAGGCAAGGCCTCAAGATAAAGTCACAAAGACCAGATTTGCATATCTTCCCTAAGAGATACGTAAGATTTAAGACTGCACAGTAATTAGTGCCACTCCATCATTACATCTGGATAAGCATCAGAAATAAGGGTGGGTGACTGGAACACCTGGGTCCGTCCTCTCCCCAAATGCTTCTGTTTTAGATGTCTTAGATAAAGCAAAGTTAATGATGTCAGCCATGTACCCTTCGCTGTGCAGCTCGCTTCCCTATTGGATCAACGCTAGCTATACTTGTAATCCTACAGTCTGAGTGTAGCTTGACCTTCATTGTACCCACACTGTGATTTTGCTCTATAAACTACCTTTGACAAATGCCTCCGTGGCAGCCCACTCTGGCCTCCTTCTGTTTCTCAGGACCTATCTCTCAATAAACCTTAACTTCAATTGTCCCTTGGAACTCATTACTCCAGGTCAGGGAACATTAATTTAGCACATATGAATCTTAACAGGTAGGACATTATGTTTCTCCAAATCCTGAGCAATTTGGTAGATTAAGGGAGGAAATGTCAAGTTTAAGCCCAGCCCAGACAACTTGCCTCATGGTCTTAGCAAAACCCTGTCTCAGGGGCCTGGCCACAAGTGTCTGCCTGGCAAGTGCAAGGTTAAGGTCCTGAGTTTGAACCTCAGTTCCATAAAAAAACAAAAACAAATCCAGTACCCTGTCTCAAAAAAATAAAAAAAAGATTGGGGATGTAGTTTAATGTGAAGACCTTGGGTTCCACACCTAGTAACTGGGAAAAAAAAATCACAATTTTAACTTCATGGAAGCAAAATGATTTGTTTATTTTTTCAACATTTCCTTACTAAACAGAGAGAGATTGATTGTGCATGAAAAAACTTAATTATTGATTTATCTGGATAAATTCACTACTCCCAAGTTATTGAAGGGTGCCTTTGACTGGGAACCCATTTGGTATCATTGCCCCTTGAGTGAGGAGGGAAAACCAAATCAAGGTGCTTCCCCCCACCAAGAGCCATTGTAGGAGGTGGAAAAGCACAATTTGATTTTACAAGAATATAAGGCTGTATAAAGGAAAAGATGAATATTTTTTTAGTTTAATAGTGAAAATATGTAAAGGAAGAGGATAGAAAAGAAGTTGAAGAAAAGCTTGAGTGGGGTGAGAAGAAAGACATAAACTTGGAGACCTGTAGGGAGAGGAATCTTCTAGAACAGAGGAATAGACCAAAAAGGGAGGACAAGGGACTTCCAAGTGTAGTAATAGACCTGAACTTTTATTACTACTTCCTTCTGTTCACCACTGTTGTCACTGGCCTTTGAAATTCTAATTAGCCAATTAATCACTGCTCACAGTCACCAAAGCTCACAAAAGGAAAGCTGTGCTCTGGGTTGGCTCTAAAGAGGGATCTCCCTTTGTAGAGATAAACTCAGAATCAGTCCTGAGGTTAAAGGCAGTGTCCTCCTGCTTCCACAGCCATAATCAGTTCTGTAGAATTAAGGTCATTTCCAAAAACAGACTGCTCAAATGCAGACGGATTCAACATTGACTGTATTCTTAATTTAGTTCTCTTCTGTTTTAAATTCATTCATTCCTTTATATACAGCTATGCAAATGGGAGACATAAATTCAGAACTAAGTAAGCTCTGCTAAAGCTTTGTCATGTTAATATCAGTCACATATAAAAGTAAAAATGTACTTTTAGATTTAACCTTATAAATTGCCCTAAAGTATTTTTTTTAAATTTCCAGATGATTTATTTGAAGAAAATA
>PVKN010020505.1:0-15914 GCA_004027915.1 Capromys pilorides
AACATTAAGTCATAGTAGCAGAAGTTCCCATGATTCTAGTAAGCATAGAAGAGGACCAGAAGCTTTGGGCAGTGTTTCTTGGCCTTTCTGTGACTTTTAAGTGATTTTACTGAGTTATGACAATGTGGAAATATTTGCACATCAGAATTAACTGGGAGACATAATGGGGACAATGATCAAAGCAAGAAGAGGAAGAAATGTTGTGGAGGTATTTGGAGGATTGTTTCCTATCCACCATTCAGCAGAAAAGCAGGAAACAGTGATGCCTTCTGCACTGTATTACTGACACATCATGGCCTCATCAGTTCCTTAAGTATTAATAAAAGGACACAGTTTTACCCTCTTTTCATCCATTTCTTCTTCTTCTCCAGTTCCAGAGACTTTATAGGTGTACATCATAGCATTTGTTAATTATTTATTTGACAACTCTATCCCTTGCTATGGACTTCTGGTCTTTATAAAGATCTCATATATGTAGAAAATCTATTTTGGGGTTCCTTGTTCTACTTTGAAGAGTAAAGGAATTCTTTGGAGTGACCAGATGAAGCTCAAAGGAATAGCTATTTGGATAAAATCATCTGAACAGGACACAGCATGGGAATGGTCTGCAGATTGATTAATACACTGAAAGTCAGTCTAAGGTTTTGCAGTTATAAAAGTTGTTTAATGGTTTCACAACAATATATTCATTATAATAAGAAACACTTATATAGCCTTTCTTACCATGTGTAACATATCCTGTTACACAAGGATATGCTGTAATATATCCTTATCTTCCTCACAACACTATGAAGAGGGGGAAACTAAAGAATAAAGGTTAAGCATTATTATTCTTGGTGTTTGCTTAGTAAGTGTTGGATTTGGGGTTTGAATCGGACATGCTGGCTCCATGTTTTGTGTACTCAATTATCCTATACTGGGTTTCAATAATTCTTGGATAAAGGGGCTCAGTCTGTTTCCCCCAGGCTTCTGCCACAAATGTTCTGTCCTCTATGAAATCACTGACTTACTCTTCAATGAATCTATCCATCCATACAAAGGGCAGAGCCGAGCAGACCATGTGACCTGAGTTGACCAGTATGGCAGTGTAGGCATGCAGCCAGGTTGTACAGTGGACCTCATCAGTCTCTTTTTTAAAAATTTATTATTATTATTATTATTGCAATCAATACATTGCATAATATTGTCTTCATTGTACTGGTTCAGAGTACAAGATGCAGGCATGATTTCTTGTCTAAACCTCATTAGTACAGATCGATCTTTTCGTTGCACAAAGAGAAAGTAGCTGTATATTTAGTCCAATAGTCTATAACAATAGTGGATTATCAGCTCATCTAGCATTATTGGGGGCTGTTGACTTGAGCCTTTTACAGCTCAGCATATTAATGGAGTTCCTTTTGATACCTTATGGTTAGATTTTTCTGCTGGATGGTTAAGACCAAGGTAAAGCAAGACCTATGTTACAAAGAATATGTAACTTTTGCATCTGATAAGGTCAGTCAGGTCCCCTCAGGGTTTACCTTGGAACCATGTATTGAGACTTGCAACACTTTTGTCAGCATCAGCCATCTGGATGAATCACGGCCAATGCTTGACCATTTTGCTCTCTGTGAAATCTTGAGAGAATGTTTTCCCTCTAGGTGACTCTCCTTAGGTACACTGTGCATCATCTACCACTTTCCTCTGCGGCTCCATAATCTCCTTGAACAGGAAATTTGGGGCTCCACTGAGTTATATGCTGTTATAGTACAGGTTTCTTCATGTCCTGTGTTCTTACTGACCTTGAAGGGCTAGTGCCAAAATACTGGCTATATTTGTATCCCTTCTTTTTCTCTAATTGTTTGGACTGCCAAGACCTCATCAGTTTCAATAGCCCCAATTCCTGCCTGACAGCTGGCTTCAAACAGAAGCAGCATGGCAGAAAAGATGGGTGGAGGAAGCTTGCTCATGGCATGGTGTCCAGCAGGAAGAATTTAGAGAGTTCTTATTTCAGTTTTGGAACTCTTGACATGAAGACTTCTCTGCAGAGCTCCAGGTATGGGCATGAAGGAACACAGATATCCATGGACCACCAGTGGTCTGAATGCAGACTTCTTAGGGTCCTGCTGCTCCAAATGGAGTCTTCCTCGCCCTCAGCCACATCTATCTTACTCTCTTCAAGGCTCTGACCACAGTCTGTCCTTTGTAGGGGAGTCTTGGGCTCCCATGAGTGCTGCTCCCATGAGGTTGTAAAGGGGTGACATCTTGTTCCTTGTCAATCATCAAGGGAACAATTCCATATTATACACTATTTTCCGCTGTTCTTTCATCCTCCTGTATGTGTGTAGGGATAGCCTCTGTGAGGATCAGACCACACTGTATCATATGTGCACAGGTTTTATTCGTTTGACACATTAGAAAACTAGACTGGAGTCAAGGAAGCCCAATGACAAGAGCAGTGCAAACCTGCTCATGCTGAGACACAAGCATTTCACTGGGATTGGAGATTTCTCCCTCTCCAATCCGTTTCATTGCATTCTCCAAAGAGAAAAACATTCTGCTGAGCAAAGCTTATTACTAGACAGTTTATAATGATGCTGTCATTTTTAAATTCTGCCCTAAATCAGATCTCAACTGGTGACAGCATCTGCCTTAAAATTATCCCAAGGAATTTGTCTATCATAAAAAAACCCTCAAAGTGCTCCATTTGGATCTAGATAATCCACATTTCTCACATAATCTATAATATAGTTGTTCAGATGTTTATAATTTCATCTAATCGAAAAACAAAGAAAGTACAAAAGCAATACTTTTATTTCAGACAGAAAAATCTACTTTCCTGAGCATTTAGTGATTTTTTCTCATCTGCTTTGTTCTGAGGGAACCAGTACAGTTGGGTAGAGTGTGGGGAAGAAGCTAGGAGCACACACAGCCACTGTCTGTATGTTGATGACATTGCTTATGAAATAGCTGGGGGCATGACTTGGTATGGAGAGGAGACAAGAGCAATAGGCAAAGGAGAATAGAAGGGGAGAAGAAATGTGAAATAGAGCTTTTGGTTGTGCAGCTAAGAGTCACCTAATAAGGGGGAAATAGTACATAGACCATATAAATTTGAAAAGGCATTCTACATTTCAGGGGTAGTCATTGTTAATCAACATTACTGTCCAGGATAATCTGCCCTGTCATGGACATTGGCTGAGGGCAAGCCTTGCCCAGGAAACTGTCAACACTTCTAGCCAGGGAACCTGGGATCCTTGGAAACCCAAGGATCTGTGAGTATTCTATTTGTGTTTGGGCTTCTAAGAGAATGGATGTAGCTCTGAAATATGTGTGCAAAGAACAGGTGGGTATGCACAGAATATGCCAATGAGGACTGGGGACTTGTGCATCTGAGCAGGAGAGGCTGTGGAGAGGAAGGATGAAGTGGGGTGTGACAAGGCTGTGGATATGCACCCTGAATTTGCTTGTGGAGACTTGTAAATGATTGGAATGAGGCATATGAGTTGGAGATCAGGGAAGGGGTTCTTTTTCCCTTGGTTCTGACCCAAATCTGTGAGGTACAATTTAAGACCGGGTTCCTATGCAGCAGAGGGGAATTGCTGGGGAACTGGGTTCCTGCCTGAGTGGCTTCTGCTCTAGTGGCAAGTGTGGCATCAGCACCTGTGTGTCCTCCTGCCCTTACCTGGGAACTCTAGAGGGGACAACCACTAAGGATAAGAGTACAGGTGCCATCTCCAGCTTGTTAGAATGCATGGAATGACTGAAGTTGTGTGGCTCCTTTGTCATCATCTGATAAGGTGGCATTTTTTGACACCTTCCTTATCTTGATCTCCTTATCTCAGTCTCCTGTAAACTGTTCTTGATGTATCTGAGAATCAAGGGCCTTGGCAGTGTGCTACAATAGAGACAACTGTTGGTATTTTGTGATAGAAAACCATAGATTAAACAAGTAATAATTTACAGTACAAATTTTAAGAATTGAAGGAGGATTTTTTTTTTTTTTTGCAGCACCAGGAATTAAACTCAGGACCATGTGCTTGCCAGGCAGGAGCTTATGCCACTGAGCTATCTCCCCAGCCCTAAACTTTAAAAATTGATACATAATTATAGTATATATTTTTGGCTTTGATGTTATGTTTGTTACATGAACACTTGTGGAATGAGACATATTCAAGCCTCAAATATTGGTTTTTGTGGTGAGAACGATTGTATCATGTGCCACTACATAGATGGACCTGGAGGACACTATTTTAAATGCAGTAAGCGGGCTCAGAAGGACAAACACTGCTAATGTCACTTGTTGAATTTAAAAAGTTAGTCCTTTAAAAGTTGACCTGCTGCACTGTACACAGGCACTAAAACTCTGTTTCAAGGGAACATCTTCCTCCCTCCCCTAACCTGAGGTCTCTTTCAGTTTCACCAGACTACAGGAGACACATGGTAGAGAGTCATCCCATTAGATGTATACTGTCTGGATCACAAAGAGTATAGAAAAACACAGATTTTCTATTAATTCTATTAGTATTTCAAGTTTCTATTCTGTTAAAACAGAAATTATCTTGTCAAACCCTGGGATTTCAGTGGCCTCTTAGATTAGGATTGGGTACCTGCAGAGCACTTAGAGGGTGGAAGTCCCTGGTGTTTTCCAGATGCCCACTTCTAGGAGGCAGAACCTCTCCTGGCAGAACTCTTTGGTTCTCTTGGCCAAAAACCCTTTTCCTGGTATCTTCTGTATGTGAATGTTTCATGGCCTATGTTTATTGTACCCTTGAGCCATGAGCCTGGCAAATACATTTAAGACAGGAAAAAATTTTATACATGCTGGTGACAGTTGGCCATGGGAAAACATCAGTAATCTTTTCTTGGGTCCCACTTCTGTTCTTTATTTTTCTCTTAATGTGTTCATAAAAATTACTGTTTTGAAGAAGAGATAATATAGATGATTGTAGAGATGAACTCATGAGATGAATTCTATGCCATGATGATGGATATCCATAGAAGACTGGTTGAAGGAGACAGATCACAATGTTTGACTCTGATCAGTTTGATAAGTTGTTGTTTTGTTCTGCTGTCATCCACTAGAGGATTGGGCCCAATTGCTTTGAGGATGCAAGACTCTACTTCAAATTTTGCATCCGGTGGGTGCTGGCTGGCTTCTAGGGGGAGGTGAATGTGGCCTTGCCTTGGAAATTTATAAGGTACTACAAGTTTAGCACAAAGGTCAGAGGAGGTTGTTCACTCCATGTGTAAAAGATTGCAGCTTCTTGTGCACCAATCTGAAGCAGCTGAATAAAGTCAGACTTAGCTGCCTGTGGGGTCACAGCTCTGTTGTGGCCGTGGAGTGCCCTGAATCCTAGGGCTGCTGCTACCTGCAGATCCCACTTGGAAGTCACATGAATGGGGGAAAGGTGTGTCATCCCAGTATCCTGGGCTCCCTGTTCTGGGGTGTCGAAATGTACATGGAGCTTGCTTCTCCGCCCTGTTGTGAAGCTGAATATAAGAAAGTAAAGATAAGGCTTAGTAAAACTGACTTGTGCTTCATAAGGACACGTATGTATTCACATTTTAAATGTCTAGAGGAATGAGCCAGACACGTGTGGGCTGTTGCCTCTAGTGAGAGAACTGCGTGTTTACAGTCACAGAGAAGAAAGGCTACTTCCTATCCTCCACCTGGTGTGAGACTTGGTAGCTCCAGAGAAGGGCTTGTGGCCCTGCCATGTGGGCGGAGGAAGGGAGGTCTCTACCTCACAGTTACGAGTCTGTGAAGTGACTTGTCTGGAGACACACATGGAGGGATGATAGACCTCAGGCAAGAAATGTAGTTGGTCACTTGGGATAGCGAACCTAGAACTTGAGTCCTCCAGATATATATGCCATAATGTCCCTCAATTCATTTCCAAAGGTTCTTTTTTTTTTTTTAAATATTGTCCCTGGGTTAAGAGTGCAGACAATAACTTAAAGAGCTTCCTAAACCAGGAGAAGGGCAGGAAGCTAACCAGCTTCCTGATGCTGTGTTTCAGTCCTGACCAGGGCTGTAATCCGTTTTCCTAAAAGGGAGCCCCTCCTCCCTCAGTATCTTTACATAGCACTTCTTTGGTGAGCCCCTGAAGTACTGGTGGTCTGCTTAGTCCCTAGATAAGCAGACCCTTCCAAGTCAGCTACTCACATGGTACCACTATAACAAATTAGTGTGGATTCAAATGATCAGCTTTTAATGGACCATTCATGCCAGATAATGGAGGCAAAACAACCTCTTGGTGTTTCAGTGGTTCAGTGGATGAAATAGGTGTATCTTCAGGTCTGCTGACCACAGACCTGAGTCACTGACTTGAGCAGTTAGACTGGTTGAGGGCAGCAGTTGCATCTGTCCTGAGTGTTAATTTTCCTGCTCGTGACTTTCCTCATACCTCCTAGATCCTACCAAGGTAGGAGCAAGGTCTTATCTTCCTTACACAAGATAGCTGAAAAGGCATAACTGGCAGCTGTTGCTACTCTGCTTGAATTCCTGAGATGCAAAGAGCCTGGGTCCCCTGAATTCAGAGGGAAAAACCTACATGGGCTTGCAGACAAAGTGGAAAGGATCACAGGAGCAGGAATGACAATGCAGGAGTCCCTCTCCTAGTGCCCTCCCTGACTGGGGCTGGGAGGGAGGGAGCAAGGGTCAGCAAGGAGCCTTAGCTGATGCCACAGAGTGAAAGGGGCTCTTTGGAATGTGTGGTAAGGGAGCCATGCTTTCTCCCAGACACTGGATACAGAGAGGCATCCATTCCAGCAGATTCTAGGAGAGCCTCTGGATGCAGGGAGTTCTGCTCCTTCCTGTATCTTTTCTGTTGTACAGTCACTTGGCACTGCAGGGGCAGCAATGGGCAAGCAGTCCCTGAGGCAGGCAGCAAGGAGAGCAGATGGGCTGTGTGGCATGCTGCAGACCAGAAGGCCAAGGACTCCTCAATGTGTGGTCAATGTTCTGGAGAACTACTTCCTTTTCCCAGTCTTGTGCAGTGACACAAAAACTCAGCGTCAGAGATAGTGGCCACATCAGAGTTCTCCTTGCCTATATAGTAGCAGAGGAAGCTTGCTTTCCCAGCTCCTAGGATTGCTTTTCATGTATGGGTGCCTGGTTCCTCAAAGGTATTGCCTGGCCATTGTTGTGCCCATATTTTGTATGGGGGGTCTTCTTCTGAACAATCTCTGAGGCTAGAGACATGTCTTATTCTATTCCTCCAAGGGCTTGAGGGTGGCTCAGAATTGAAAGTTACTGGACTTCACTCAGCAGTGGTGAGAAAGCCTGAGTGAGGAAGTATGAAGTCTTGATAACATTTTTTTTGTGGACAGGAGCTTGCACATTTGATCGAAGAATAAATGGAAGAAGCACACTGAATATTTAGGACAGAGAAACTGTTTTGCAGTAGTGACAATTGGCACGAATCATTTGCCAAACCCTAACAGAAGTGGGCAACGATGAATGAACCTCAGCTCAAATTCTGGACAGTAGTAAATAACAATGCCTATATTGGTTTTATTTATTTTTATTTTTTTGCAGGACTGGGGATTGAACTCAGGACCATGCACTTGCTAGGCAAGCACTTATTCTACTGAGTTATCTCCCTGGCCCTCCTATATTGGTTTTATTACTGTAGCAAATATATTGCACTAACATGTTATTTTAAAAAGGAACTGTGTGGGGAGAGGGAAGAGATTCTAGGTCTCTCTATACCATGTGTTTCAACTTTTTTATTCACCTAAAATTGTTCTACATCTTATGTCCTAACAATTCCGTATCAGGGGTTATAATTGCAGGAAGATTTCTATGTCAGGTAATGGTAATGCTCAGGTCAAGGGTAAATACTTGAATGAAATATTTATAAAACTTAAATTGTAACTAGATCTTCACTTCTGTAGATATAACAGTACTGACTGATTTAATGAATTTAAATGAGTCCACATCAGATAGAAGAACACAGTATAGCACATTTTAGGTTTTCTCTTAAATATGGGACACTGAAAAAAGCAGAATCACATTTCTAGTATGTACTTAATGACTACATTTCCATAGATCTTTCACTGTCCTCCTCTTTGAGGGGCATAGCTCTAGGTAGGCAGCAGGAGACTGGTTTTTTTTGAGCTGCTTGTGACCTGCAGTAAGTTATTTTTCTTGATCTCCCAGGAACTGTTTTTCCTGTGTCTTGGACGCAAGATTTCTCAGAGGAAATGTGTTACTAGTGATAGCTATTGACATCTTTATTATTATTATTATTATTATTATTATTGTTATTATTATTTTAAATTTTTATTTTTTTGGTTATTGATATCTTGCTGCAGAAGGTCATAAATTAAGAACAATTACTGTTCAACCTTTTTTATTAACCCAAAATAATTTTACAAATGTGGGGAGATGTGATATGTTGATACTTGTATAAACTGGAAAATGACAACGTAGTCAACATGTTAGGTATTTATGTGTTACATGTCTTTAAAGAAAGAACAATTTTGTCAGGTGCAACAATACAGATGGGCTTGGGGGACACAGTTTTGAGTGAAATAAAATAAACATAGAAAAATAAATATTGAGCCATCTCACTCATGGTGAAAAATCTGTAGATCTCACAGAAAATGTATGTAGAATTAATAGTCATTATAGTTGGAAAAGACAATGTCATGATCTAATAGTAGGAATATCTTCTGTTGTCTTATTGAAGTCAGTGACTATAGTTAATAATAATAGAATATATATTTTGATACAGAAGATAGGATTTTGAATGTTTTCACAGTTCATACTTTTGGTCTTCTCTCTCACCATTTGGGCAGCAAAACCACCTGCAGGAGAGTTGGTCTTTAGGAACATCTTGCACTGTGATGTGTACTTAAAATCCTACAGTCTGTGGTGTAGGCAAATGCTTTTACTGAGATAAGGTCATGTCAAAGGCAAGGAAAACATGGACTAGGAGCCTAGGGATGCAGAACATGGGTTCATCTTGTACTTAGAAGCTATGTATACCTCATGAAACTTAAATAGATCCTAGTGTCTCAGTTCTCTGTCAAAAGATGTGGACATAATAATTTGGCCTATAAGAATGTTACTAAAAATATTAAATGCAGGTGAAACCTTAAGAAGATTGGTACTTCATAAGTGCCTGTCTTGGTTACTTTATTCTCCACTGCTGAGAGAAAACATACAAAGTTCAAGAAAGAAAGGTTTATGTAGCTCACAGTTTGTGGAGGTTTCAGTCCATGATCAGCTGGCTCCAAGGTAGGGTAACATGCACTGGAGCAACAGTTCAAGGTAGCAAAAGGCATCAAAAGCAGCAAGAGGGAAAGTGAGGGAAAGTAAGTCTCTTTTCCCTCTTATATTGTATGTCTACTACCAGCCTATAGCTCTCTCACACCATTTCCAGGTACTCCTCTTCCACAGGCTCAGAATGTTTACAAAGTGAAGGCCCTGGCCTCCTGCTGAGTCACTTAGTTAAGCTTCTAAACTTCTCCATTCTCAAGTTGACACAATGTATTGACCATTACAGTGCCCCAGATTGTTCAATGTCTGGGAAAATTAGCCAGACACTTGGTAGATGAATGCAAAGACGGGGCTAGTGCAGGGCAGGATGGAAGTCTACTCTTCATCCTTTATATAGGATGTTGTTCTATAGCTCATGGGGAGCAATGTTATTCTGTGATCCCACAATAGCCCTGAGGCACAGTAGGGGCTGTAACTCACATTTTACATTAAAAATCCTGAAATTTAGAGAATTTAAATACTGTGACCAGAGTCAAAGAGCATAGATGATGAATCTGGGATAGGAATGTAGTTGGTTCCTTAGGGATATGGTTCCCTGAACATCTCAGTTCTCCAGGTTACATTCTGGAACCTTGTCCCAAGAGCCTCGTATTATTTCCCCAATCCTTCTGCCCCAAAGTTTCCTCTGGAAGATCTATGCACTGGAGGCGGTGCCCCAGCCACTGGATGGGTCCAAGTCATACCCTAGTCCACAGTCACTAGAGTTAGTTCCTGACCTAAACCATGAATGTTTTCTCTAGAGAAAGCTCCTCTGAGGGAGAACAGGAAGCCCTACTCTGTAGTCATGTTCCTGAGCCACTGTTAACTATCAGCTGCCTCTTAGTGAACCTTTCTGATGGGTAGGTGGCCATTCCTGGAGGGCTGAGCTTTTTAAGAACACAGGACATTACAGATCACCTGAGGGAAGTGCCAAGAGTTAACTTTTTTTTTTTTAATTTTATTTATTTATTTGTTTGCTTGTTGTGTTTGTTTGTTTCTTTATTTTATTTTATTTTGTGGCTGGCTCAGCCTGCCCTGGTGGTGGCGCTGGCGCAGGATGTGGTGCCGGGGATCGAACCGCAGTCCCTGCAGTTGCCTGAGCTTTCCTAAGCAGACGCTTTAGACCACTGAACCATCTCGCCGGCCCCTTTTTTTTTTTTTTTTTTTAAAGTTATGTATTTGGTATAGGGTCTCACTACACAGCTTGGACTTGTAGTGATTTTCCTGTTTCCAGTCTCCCCAGTGCTGGAATTACAGATGTGTGCCATCATGCGCAGTCTAAGTGGCTGGCTCAGTGTACTCAGTACTGGGGACAGGGCTGGTACAGCATGTGGTGCCAGGGGTCGAACTCTGGTCCCTGCACTTGCCTAAATAGGTGCTCATTCAGCCAAGCTATCTTGCTAGCTCAAGAATTAACTCTTTTAACTGCTGTGTGTCATGCTTAGGCACTTAAATGGTTCAGTGGAGGAAGCTGACTCCCACTCTGAGTCACTGTCTAAGCAGCTGGGCCAATGCTGGGCCAAGCGCAGTGGTTATACCTGCTCTGAACGTGAACTTTCCTGCTAGTGACTCTTCTCACTGAACTGGGTCTCACAGCCTTATATATCCTCCTAGATCCTATAGAACAAAGGAGTACATTTTTACCTACCTTACAGGGACCTGACCAGAGGTCAGGTCCTTTGACTCTCATAGGAGCCTCATTAAGGGCCTGCTTTCCCTTCACTGCCAGTATTTTACTTCACTGGGCTGATGGCCCCCACACAGCATGGATGCTAGGTCCATCAGTCCCTTGGAAGTCCCCCTCCCAGATCCTAGTGCTTCCTCTTTTCAAAATTTTCTAGAGTCATATTGCTCTCACATTAGTGTGAATTTTAACGTCTCCATTTAGAAGACATTGACATGTAAGTCCCCTCTCATGGAATGTCTGTTGTTACATTTAGCATCAAGAATCTCCTGACAGGAGTGTGAGCACAATCTGGCAATCCCACCCCATGTCTACATGCTTAAAGCATGTGTAGAAGACCAGAACTAGAAAACACAAAATTGTCTGCATTCACTAAAAAGGCAACTGGCTTAGTAGGAAAAAACAAGATACAAATTAAGAAAACAAAGCTGTAAAACATTTAAAAATTAGTAGAGAAATTTGAAGGAGTAAAATGAAGAAAAATTTTGAGGAATGTTGTAGAAAAGTTGACTGTTACAGGGTAGAAATAGTGGTACATACCTGTAATCCCAGCACTCGGGGCCGAGGCAGGAGGATCTCAGTGAATTTGAGGCCAGCCTGAACTATACAGGAAGATCCTGTCTAAATTTAAAAAAATTAACCTGATAAACAGGAAGAAACAATATTTAATCTGAACATGCCTGAGCAGTAGCAACTAAGATTTCCTATACTGCTGGGAAATAAGAAAGAACCTGATAAACACCAGCTGGACATGGTGATATACTACTGTAACCCCAGCATTCTGGGAGGCTGAGGCAGGAAGACTGTGACTTGGAGCTCAGCCTGGACAGCTCAGTGCTTAGTGAGATTCTGCCTCAAAAAATAAACATTAAATAAGGGCTGGGGATGCAGCTTAGTGTGAAGGACCTGGGTTTAATCACCAATAACATAATTGCTCTCTACTCAAGAATCTGACAGTCATATTTCACAAGTTTTCTTTAGTCATAATTAGATAGTATTCATTTAGCATAGGCTTTACTTTAATTCCAGGGTATTTCCATTTTCAGGGGGTTGACTAAATATGAATAGTTTGTAGTTCTCAATCTCATGAGCCAAAGTCATAAATGTAGCTCCCACAAGGTCATCAACATTGGGGTTTTTAGCAGAGGTTTCAAACAAAGTCATGCTGTGTGTGCCAGCAAATTTTTGTGTCAAGTCTATGAGCACTAGAAAGGCCCTTTTCAAATCACATTTATTTTCAACAAGAATCTGTGATACAGCATTCAATAGCAAATTCTTTTTGCATCCTCTATGGCAGGCAGTGAAAACCAGACATGTTGGTCCTACCATCCAGGAAGACCACAGTGTGCGTGTCTTGGTAGAGGTGCTGCACCATGCTCTTTCAGAACTGCTTTTGCCTGCTGTGTCCCACAGCTGCTCTCGATGCGCTCTCCAGTTCCTTCTCAAACCCACCCTGATGGTAGCCTCAGTGTGCCACAAAAGTGGCAGGGCAGGCATGTTTTTCCCCCATGGGAATCACAGATCACAATGATCTTGAAGATGCAGAAGCAGACTGGAGGCAGATACCCTGAGGCACCTGACACCATGCAGCTAGCTGAGAAGCTGTGCTCATGCCATGACTTCATCTTTGAAGCCGTTCTCTTGCTCTGCCCCAAACTCGGTGGAGGAAAGCAGAAACAGGGAGGCTAGGAACATATGCTGTCCCATAAGAGTGCCCAGCCAATGGCTCCACTGCCAGGCTATGTGTGGATACAACGTTCCCTGAATGAAGACTCAGCTGATTCAAATGAAGAAAGCACAATTAGCCTCATTTTGAATAATTTCCACATGAGCCCATAAGCGCAGTGAGAAAATGCTCTCTGTTGTCCAACTCAGCTCATTCCTCACACTCTACAAAAGTCTTTGAAAGTCGTTAGGAGGTTTTGCTCAAGGGACGTGGGTAGAGATCCTCCAACTTGAGAAATTCAGGGGATCCAGGTCATGAGACCATCAGCTCATGGTCTCCTAAAATATGACAGGCCTCAAGAACAGTGGTGATTCTACACACGTGACCCCTACTGAGGTACTGGACTCTGATGGACAGAACCACAACAACCTAAATCAACCCAAATAAGAAGTCATAAAAATGGCCCAACTCACAGGCAGTGAGAACACAAAGCCTGTTTTTTTTCTTTTTCTTTTTGCGTTACCGGGGATTGAACTCAAGACCCTTCACTTGCCAGGCACAAAGCCTGTTTCTTGAACATACAAATGTCAGGTCTTACTCTGTCCTAAGGGCCTTGTAGCCCCTTGTTGGAAGCCTGGGAAGGCAGCCCTTGGTTACCAGAAAGATATCCTGTGTGACAGGAGCTGTGTCCCAGACAGCATACCTCACTACATCTCACTCTGCTCTCGTCCATCTCCCCTTAGGACAGATATCAATGTATTGTGATAAAAAAGTGAGCACATGAAGTCCCAGAGTTATCAGGCAATCTGAGAGCAAGGGCAATACCAATCAGGCTGGAGAAGAGAGATGACGGGAAAGCTCACAGGCTCCTGTCTACATCATGTTATCAGTAGGAAAATGGCCCACCCATATCCCTCCTGTGACACTCCACATGGAACAGTGGGGATCAATAAAGCATTAGCTCCCAGTTTGAACATGAAGAAAGTGAGGTACAGAGAGGCTAAATGACTTGTTCAAAGTCGCATAGCCAGTGACAGACAGAATGGGAATGTGAGGCCAATACTGTGAATTTCTATAGTTGAAGCACCTCACCGCAAGATGCCTGGACAACAGTCATGGGGTTTCCTAGGTGTGACTCACTGAGCACCCAGGAGTCCTGTGTGTTCTTTGAAGCTATAACTGCAGAAAGCTGAGAATAATGTCTACTAGACAGCAGTGGACATTCCCATGGCACCCCCAGGGCAAGGAGAAGGCATTACAGAAGACCATCATCCCCTACATTGTCACAGCACATGTGGCATGTTAGGTCCAAAGCTGGAAGCTCAGTCCCTCAGGAATGAACCATCACCACACCTCAGCCAGGCCACCATGCAGCAGGTCTGTCAAAGATAAGGACGGGATTAGGAACCCATGACAATCAAAGACCTCCTCCATAGAGAGCACAGAGTATCACAGACCCTGTCATCTGGCAGGTGATCTGTGGCCTCCACAGATACCCAAAAGCATTTCTGCTCATGCCCTTTTCTGCAGAACTTGAAGTTCTAGTAGAAACAGTGTCTCCAGCAAAGACTTCCAATATATTCATTGTTCTTCTTTTTCTTCTTCTCCACAACTCAAAACTATTAAAATGTTCTATAGAAGAAGTAAAAAAATCAAAATTTATAGGCAGGCACAGTGCTGCACTCCTGTAATCTGAGAGGGTGAGGCAGGATGATTGCAAGTTGGAGCCCAGTCTTAGTTAGACTCTGTTGCAAAATTAAAAAAAAAAAAAGAAAAGAAAAGGTTTGGGATATAGCCCAGTCCAAAGGCCCTCAGTTCAATCTCCAGTACTAAAAAAAAACATAAATAAAATCAAAACTACTGTGAACAAGCTGTCAAGAGGCAAGCAGGAGAGAGCAATGGTAGTAGGGCCTCCAAAGGTCTCTGCCTAGGATAAGTAGGGTCTGGGTCACTAAGACCCACACCCTACCTGACTGATACCAGCTTGTACCCTTTTTATATGCACAGAGGAGGGAACATCTGTCCAGTAGCACTTAGAAGGGACTGCATGGCCAAAACTCTAATTGCAGAGCCAAGGGAGTAGTGGTACCAAAGGAGAGCAAAGCAGGACACATAGGCTGGTAGTGCTCCACGAAGGCCAGATGGCCCTCACGACCCTCAGCAGGAAAGTACACAGGATCTGCAGAAGGTGCAGGAAACCAGGTAGAGGTTATCACTGCCTGGGCAGGGCGGCTGCACAGGCCTGGAGACCTGAGTCACTTACTCATCTTGTCATCCATGGAAGATTTCTCTTAACTCAATAAATGGGTCAGTAGATCACTGCAAGGATAGTATGATCAAGGCAGAGAAGTTCCTAACTATCCCTAAAAGGACAGTGGAGGAACTGGTCCTGGCCTCTTTGCTGTGACAAGGCTCAGGGCACAATTCTGCTTTCTTATTCATCAGGGCTGGGTTTTCCTTGAGCCTGAGGACATGCACAATGAGAACCACAAGACTTGCTGCAATGGAACAGAGTAGCCTGCAGCATGTGACATACCTATTCACAGTCCCAGGACTCTGACACTTCTGAAGGGTGCCCAGAGACAGTCAAGATGCAACATCTATTCATAGACTGAGAAAAAAATTTGATGCCATAGTTGAAAATTGGGCCTTCCGAGAACATTCAAGCCAATGAAGCATTCTCTGTGTGCAATTTAATAAGCTTGGATAGTTAAAAGTTACAAATACTGAGGATGGATGAAACAGAAAGATTCTGTGGGTCCCAGGAAATGGTTTTGTTATGGTAATCCCAGAGGTGCCCAGGACAGAGCCCATGGAGCTTCACCAGAGACTACAGTGCTTGTGCAGCCTCCCTCCATTCTTAGGCTTTGTGCGCTTCAGAGAGGGGGAGAAGAAAAGGGGGGCTCATCCAAAACAAACAGCAGAGCCTCAGAAAATCCCACACTTAGGGCCTGGGGAAGAAACCAGGCCAAATGGCCCTCACTCCTACACCGGAAACTCAGATTGTTTTCCTGACAGACCCACAGACAAAGATGAACACCTGGCTGCAGTCTCCATTCTCAGTTCCTTCCCCTGCAACTCCAACACAAGGATTTGGTGTTGGGTCTTGTTATGATTTATGTCTAGTTGTCCCCCCAAAGCCTCATGCAATCATGGGGCAGGGACTACTAGAATTTGAGACATGAGTCATGATCCACTAGGATTATGTGTTACAATTGGTTCCTCCCTGGAGCATGACCTGGGCCTGCCTAGGATATGATTGGCTCCTCCCTAGAGCGGGATCAAGGGCCCATCCTGGGGTGTGATTGGTTCCA